>JAYESA010000004.1:213170709-213405709 GCA_036927795.1 Iris macrosiphon
ATGAAGTCACTATCAAAAATAAATATCCATTACCAAGGATCGATGAATTGTTTGATCAATTAGGAGGAGTAACGATATTCTCGAAAATTGATCTTAGATCCGGATATCACCATGTGAAGGTTAGAAAGGAGGACATATCAAAAACAGCTTTCAGAACCCGCTATAGACATTATGAATTTCAAGTAATGCCATTAGGATTAACTAATGCACCTGCAATCTTTATGGACTTAATGAACAGAATATTTTATCAGTACTTGGATAAATTTGTAATTGTGTTCATCGATGATATACTGATTTACTCAAAGAATGAAAAGGAACATGAAGAATATTTAAGGATTGTACTTCAAACTCTACGACAGAAGAAATTATATGGGAAACTGAGTAAATACGAACTTTGGTTAGATAAAATTCTATTCTTGGGACATATTGTAAGTGGAGAAGGAATAGAAGTGGATCCTAAAAAGATAGAAGCAGTTAAGTCATGGCCTATTCCTAAGAATGAACCAGAGATTCGAAGTTTTTTGGTTTAGTCGAATATTATAAAAGATTCATAAAAAAATTCTCAAGCATTATTGAACCACTTACCAAATGTCACTACCACGTTCCAAAAACAGGGGTATTTTTAACTTTTTATATATATTTAATATTGCGTGTATTTAATTTAAATAATTGCATGAGATGTATATTTATATATATTATATATATACAGTGTTCATTAATGTTTGAGTTGGTAGACTTGACCTAGAAGCCCACTAGATGAACACCTGACCGAATTATAGGGTTATGTATTAATTTGCATTATTTAGAACTTAATTATTTGAGGTTGTAATTAATTACCATAATTTTGTTTAATTGTTGTGCCTTACCGTTGCTTCGATATTTGGAGCGCTACCCTAGCTTTTGCCTTCCAACAAATTTCATAATCTTGCTCTAGACGTGCCCGCTTTCCATTCTGACCTTTTTGTAACTCATAATTATGCTCTTTTGTGCTTTATTTTAGCCGCATAATATTCGTCACGGACGTTTATTTATTTTCTAAATAAAATCCAACTTTGTATCGTTGTGCGTTCCAATCGAAATTGGAGGCAATCTCGACCCATTTTTCGTGCAACCCAAATTAGGGTAATATTCTGTTCTGAGTCTTCTTCACTAATGATAATTGTGTCCCAACCTAATTTTAGCCCCATGTAATTCTAATTAATTTTAGAACACCGCTTGCATTTGTTTCTAATTAAATTGGGGATACCAACTTTGACTAATCCCGTTTAATCCTAATTTAATCCAAGTACCCCATTAATTAAGCCCATACAAAACACACAACACCCCACTCACCCTACAAAATACCAAACACCAATTTCCCCATAATTTTTCCATCATTTCATGTGTTTGTGCAATTACCCAAATTTAAGGGGGCTCATTTGCAAATATTGCATTAGGTGTCAACACCCCATTGGTTCAAACCAATGGAGAAGCCCTAATATTGACTAGTCAACCCAACCCTTACCCTTGCATGAGTAATTTCTCATGTCAAATCCTGACCACCCATTCAAAATGGGAGCATCATCACCACTCATTCCCATCAACCACCTCCTATTTAATGTCTCCTCAAGGCACCCTTTCCCAAGCAAGCCTTAATCCCCAAACCTAGGAAAGCCCCCATCTTCTCTCTCCTCCCTCCTCACAAACACCAACGTAGCAAAATTTTCCCATTTCCTTTTTCTTCTTCTTCTTCCTTCTTCTTCTTCTTCTTCTTCTTCTTCCTCTTCACCTCTTTTCTTTGGTTCAAAAAACCAAACTGAACCTTCTTTCTTTCACCAAGCTACCCTGACCGTCCCCCTACTAGGCCAACTGCCCCGGCTACTCCTCCTTCTTCGGCCAGCTCTTTCCTCTACTTCGACGGCATCACTATCACACCCCGATCCCGAAAGGGTCAATCGTCCTCGCCGGATCCTTCCCGGAACCGATTCGTACTCGCTGGGGCGTGATGCCGTACGAGCCTGGAGTTGCGCTCGTACAAGGCAAGAACTTGCAGTTATAGGAACCCATTTTGAAACACAATTTAGAAAATACATTCACAGAGATTTGAACACAAGTGCAGGAAGAAACATGCTTTTTCATTGATAATTCAGAGTAATTTATATAGAGTTTACATTGATGCGCCTCTCGGCTACTTGATTTGCATTACAAAAGATAACTCAAAAGGCAGGGCGCGCTCCATCAGATAGTCCATGTCGTTCATATATTACGCCCTTGTATAGGTTGAAAGTCCAAGCCTCCAAAATGATCTGACTCCAATTATACTTCAAAATAGAGGTGCTCCTAACGCCTCCTCGTCTATCCACTAGCGTTGTACCGTTTGAGTGCCTAAAATAGTTGCCCACAACGTGGGTCAGTACTCAACTTGTACTGGTGAGCGGGATGAACCCACTCGACTAAATCGACACTAGCTTATTAGGGGCGAGCATGCATTAAGATGAACTTCTATAAAGAAGCAAGTGAATTCAATTCATATCAGTTGCATGTTTTGATAGGAATGAAAATAGCATTGAATCAAACCAGTGCATCGATTGCTTACTCAACCGATGCACGCCTTCCCTGCAACGAAACACAAGTATACTTACCATCTGCACAAGACAATAAATTAGTATGTGTTCTATTCTATGCGATCATTGGTGTGATCGACACCTTAGGGACATATTTCAAGCATTAGCGGCGCGCCCTATCAGCCCGGGTAGCAAGCCCTGCTGGAGGTCCCGCAATGCATCGTGACGAGCACGAATCAAATATTTCCCTCCGGATCGATACGGTTCCAGTACCCCGGAAAGCCATTTCGAGGAAATGCCAAACCTTGTGCACAAGTTGTCCCAGACCATGCAAATGCATGAACAATTCATATTATCATACAATGCATCGAAATAAACAAAGAAGTAAAGCAGCAATATATATCTCATGCAACCGTTCATATTTTCTCAATGCGGTGTTCCGATTTTGGTATCCCATAGGTCCAAACTCCATCCGAGGCACTAGGCCGCCACCAACAACCAATTCCCTTTATAATAACTCAAATTATAAGGTGTGCAAGCATATAGTAAAATTAGTCTACAAATCCCATGTTCCTTTCTTAGTGGCTGGCATGCATTGTGGCAAGGATTTCCTAGGCGTCCAACCGGGCATCATCGAGTGAACGTTTGAAACATTAGAGATGTGGGCGTGAAGAAGTAGGAAAGAAGGGTCCAAACCACTCACTGGTTAAGGAAAAAGGTAGCTGAAACACGAATCCCGCCTAGCGACGATCAAACGTCAGTTACGCGGACCTGCACAGCACGAGCACCAATTAGAATTCTTGCCTATCCTTCCTTGCCGAACTCCCCAAGAATCAAAGCTCCAAACGATAAAACCAGCAGCAAAAACCAAGCAAATCGAAAGCAACACCAAATCAAAATCCCAAAGCGGCAATCAAGAAAATAAAGCAACCAAAGACGAAAACTATTGGACTCGTTTCAATAGAGGCCTTTCCATGAGTTGGAAAGGATCATCGCATTTCGTCCGTGGCAAGAAGATACCGAAGATCTAAGCTACGACTCAGACGGACTAGCCACAAGCCCAATTACGTAGTGTACATCCCGGTCGGATCGGGATTTGAGGCACTACAATCACGACTCCTCCACCACCATTTGTGCGACCACCAGCAGCCCATAGGGAGATCTACCTGACCTCCACGAGCCGTCCACTCCCTCAACCCCACGAGCCCGTAGCCTCCTTCCCCAGCTGCCTCGCTCGTCCCTCCTCCCGCTGCTTCCACTCTACTGTACCGGCACCTCCCTCGGCCAAGCTTCCCTCTCGACCCTGCTGCATCAGAACCACTGAACCACCGCTGTTTCTACCACCATCGTCGACATCATCCCTGCAGCAACCCGAAGCTCCACCGTCCCTCTGCAGTCCCGCCGAAGCAGCTCGATACCCTCTCGCCGCCGACGAGATCCCTCGTACCGCCACCACTTTACTACCTCGAGCTCCACACCCCGGCCTCTTCCCGTCGTTCTCCATCACCCCCGTTCAGCTCCGCCATCAACCACCTCGCCAACTCGACGAGCAGTCCGAGCCTCCCCAAGCCCGCCGGAATGCTGCACCCTGCTCGACTGAACCTCGCCGAGCCCGCCATTGCCTGAAGCCGCAGTCCCTCAGTCGAGCTCCTCGACCAGCCTCCTCCTCCGGCTTCACACCACGAGTACCACCACCCTTACCACCGGCAGCACCACCCCGTTCCTCCAGTCACCCCCCGCCTCGACTTCCCTGTTCTTCTCGACCTCCTCCAGAGTTCCACCTCGACCTCGCAGCCCCTCGTCGACTCTCCTCCCCATCCTCGTCGCCAACCTCGCTGAACCACCACCTGTGCATCATCACCAACACCATCGCCATCGTCGTCGCCATCGTCGTCGACGTCTTCGCATTCGTCGTGCACACGCACAGGTACGGGTTCTTCCCTCCCCTCGCGTACAAGTACGCGTATTGTATATATGTAGAATAAATTCATTAGTGTATTAGTATTAGTATATGTATGGGCTTAAAGTATTTTGGTACATATAAACATATATATGTATAGTATATGTTTAGTAAAATATATTTTGGTATATATTTATACATATATATATGTTGCATAATATACGTTAATACGTATGTTTTGATATATATATATATATATATATATATATATATATATATATATATATATATATATATATATATATATATATATATATACAAGTATATAGTATATGTATTTTTATTGGTATGTATATATATATATATATATATATATATATATATATATATATATATATATATATATATATATATATATATATATATATATATGATGTATTTCTCGAACTGGTATATATATACATATGTATACGTATTGTACATGCATCCCTAGTACCCTTTTTAATATATGTATATATGTACATAGTATAATTTGATTAGTATGTATATGTGTACATATATATAATAGTGTAAATTCATTAAGTGTATATAAATATTATGTATGTAATTAATTGGTAATATATTATGAGTGTACTATGTATATTTAAATATATAACTCTACTAGGTAACCCTAGTATAAATACGGATACCCCGTAACTACACATGACCTTGTGACCCTGTGAACTGTTAGCAGACTGTCATATGTACATCGACGTACTGGCAAGACCCGTATCACCGACTGTCTGATTGCACAGCAATTACAGACGCGACGCCCATGCAACTTGACGCACACTGACCCTAGTTGACCAGTATCATACCTAGCATAGCCCTGAGTCCAGTGTATTTATAAAGGTGTGTTAGAGTAATACCTGATGCAATATTGTATTATTTTATAATATGTCTGTAGGACTGTTGGATCATCCAGACGATACTCTGGAACAGGACATTGGTATTACCAGCTAAGGACCCAAGGCGAGTACATTCTCTGATAATTTCCAATTATTTGATAATATCTATAATTCCAGAATCTAGAAATATTACATCTGATTTTTGACACTATGCTACACGAACTAGTATATAGATTGGATCTGCAGTCATGAGATGTTACATTAATTATCGTATTGACATTGTATACGACATTGATATTTAGACCTTGTACATGATATATTGGATATTGCTCATGTATCATGACGTGTCGTGATTGGATCCACTGTACTAGTTGGGAGCGAGGGAAATGTTAGTAGATTATGTGATCATACCCAACTCTACATGTATCATAGCTCACCCCATACCTCACGTCGGGTGCGGCTTGATCATTACATGCCTCATAGTTATTATATATGATTAGCCTGACCACTACTTGCATTATAGCTAACCAAATGGTTAGTCTGACCTTACATGAATCATAGCTAATCATATGTAACCAGCCTGATCTTGTCCCAAGCCGATTACATGATAGACTGATATTTTAAACACTTAGAATAGTTACAGTTCTTTATTTTAGATCATATACCACATCACCCGTATATGAGATTGTATCTCGTTCTCTTCATTTCATATATGCACTGACTGTATCATATTGCCTATATTGCCTGTCTTTTTATATTGCCTGTCTCTTTATTATGCCATTGCATTTATTCATTGTCTTCTCTCAGTATATAGCATCATCTGTTTATTGTTTTATAGCCCTTATCAATTAAATGTAACTGTTATTTGAGATATACTTTGCTCCTTCCTGACTGGAAATATTTTTCCAGACTATGCCTTAGAGGACTGGTGTCCGACATTTATGGACCACAGGGTGAGTAGCTGCAGACTTGGACTTGGTAGTTCAGTTGTGGTTCCGGAAGGTCTAGCCGGAATCACTAGTTATCTAGTTAGTTCTTTTAGCAGATTATTTTGGTACTGGATTTGTCTCCGGCATACTCTTTGAGACTTGGATTATATTGTTGAGTTAGACTATTTCTATTTTAGACTTGTGTTGCATCTTACTTGTTTCTTCGAGACCTGGGTTGTACTTCTCGTGGCTTTGGTGGTGCTATCCTCTCTACTGCGGTAATGGCCACCTGGTGAGCATTCTCGATGCCCTGTCTCATCACCTCAGTCTGGCGGTGATGTACCTCAGCCTGGGCCCTCTGGGCCTCCATCATCTGCTGGAAAAGTGCGAACAACTGTGTAGCATCAGCTGGTACTGGTGGTGGTGGTGGAAGTCCCTCGAAAATAACAGGAGCTACCCTCCGAACTAGGGGAGGAGCACCCCCAAAGATGGCTGCTGAGACTCCCACCTGAATTGGTGAGGCGGCCCTCTCAACTGGAGAAGAGACAGTAGTAGCTGCTACTCTCTCCACAGTAGGCCGGGAAGTAGCTGAGGAAGCTGCCGCTGCTCCCGAGCTATATAATCTGATCTTCGGAGGCATCCTGAAGACAGATTGAAACAAGAAGTCAATACTGCGCAAGATACGATATCATCAAAGAATGATACATTTTATTCAAAGTAAAGCAATATTCAATAGATAAGGATTGCAAGACAGATATTGGAATATTTTCTAGTTGTGATTGAATAAACTTTCAGTCTATATCCTATATCCTAAATCAGGCTCGTAGCAGTACTTTAGACGAGTACAACTACGAAATCGTACTAATTGCGAATCTAGACTTGCATGGGCCACCACTAAAAATGTGTCACGACCCGCACCCGGATATTCGGGCACGAGTACGTGGTTACGCCCAGCCTACACCGCAGAATTGGCGGTAGAAGGCTATCTAGGTCATTTTTAACTATCTAACATCTTAATATGGTACCTGTCAAATATCTCAACCCCAAACGGAGGAGCAATATGGTATCTCACAAGTATGACTAATCTTAATCACAAAATAAACTAAGGAAGAATAATGCACGAATGGAATAGCGAAGGAAAGATACAAGATACAATCCACAAGTCAGAAATAATAATACAAACTGTGAATCCACCAACAGAATAGTCTAATACAAAACCACCAGACATAAACTAAACCTCATCGGTCACTGTACTATGTCTTCTTGCTCTAGGGAAGTATCATCTAAAGTCTCACCCTCCTGCGGGCCGTAATATGTGGGACACAGCTCCTCTAGCCAATCATCTAAAAAATATATAAAGTCAGGATTAGAGCGAAGTACATACCTCTGAAAGCAGTTTCAAATACATAATCGAGCATATATAACGAGCAATAGAAAAGGATACAAGATGCACTAGTAAGAATGTACAATACAGAAGAAAACAGCAATAAGCATAATAAGAACTGGAAAGTAAATACGGGAAATAAACTGTAAGTAGAAAACAATAATACTAGCTATGTGGTTTAGAGTGCAAGTTCGTTATGTGATCGGCTTAGGTTGCACATGAGGTTTAAAGGTAACTCCATTATACGTGAGGTGTATAATCAACATGCACATGAGATCAATAGAGCTTTGATCACATAACCAACTTCTACTCTCCCTCCCCAACCAATACTCATGGATCCAATCACGTCACGTTACGTACATGAACACGATATAGTTATACTAGCACATGAAATAGTGGATGCACAAGAAGCACATGAAAATCAATACCCGATGCACACGATGAAATACATTTAACTGAGTACCCGCTGAATATGGTAGGGGATAACACCTCCTTACGGGATCCATATAGTACCAGTCCGTGTAACCCAGTGTCAGAATCAAGTATGCAGTTTTAGAACGAGTGATATATACACTATCATGAAATGAAAACTAATAGAAAAATATACTCGCCTGAAGTCCTGAGCAAGGTGTGTCTCTCAATGCCCAAGCTGGTGTCAGACAACCTATATATGGTATGTTGCATCAATACAAGGTACTAAAATAGAAATAAGTTAAGTTGATACAATTCTAAGTCATAAAGCCATTTCTAGGTCAAACTGATAAAATCTAGATTGCCAGAGTCTAATGCTACTGTGCTACTGCACAGTGGATAACTGAGACTGAAACTGCACAGTCAAGGATAAAAGAACTGCTACAGTGCTACTGCACAGTGGATGATTAAACTGACACTGTGCAGTAAGAACTACACAGTCAAGGAACCCAATCTGCTGTTGGCTGCTACTCTCATCACTAGTTGACTGTACAGCAGCTGCAGAATTCTTCTGTACCCTAAAACTATGTGCAGACTGCACAGTCAACCACCCGTGTATACTGCACAGTAATTATGCAGTGCCCGACTGCACAGTGGCTGTGCTCCACACTGCTCACTCCAAAACTCGCTGCCACGGTTGGATTGCTGAACCCGCTGCTCTCACCCTCTCTCACGCTCAAGCACACAGACACACATACACAATACACAAGTATAAACACTCACACACACATAGGTAACTAGCTAAATATATACATCTATACCTCTCTATATACATAAACACATACATACCTATGTATATAATCATACACATATACATACACTTAATACATCTACGTATACATATATACTTATACACCTCTCTATCAATATGTATAAACCCCTCACCACTATATTCATATAAATAACTATATATAACTATATAACTATATATAACTATATATAACTATATATATATATATATATATATATATATACAAACCAACACATGTATATATACATATACCTATATACACTAGTATACATATATACATAGACTCACACATATACACAAACACAATGTACACTATAATATACATGTATATACCACCTAATTATCATCTATACATATATTTACACATGTACTTATAGCAAAAAGAATAAAACAACAAACACATGGAGTGTACCGCACCCGTATTACACTTTTTCTATGATACGTTTGCGATACGGATCCAACACACAACCAAACGTATCCCGGAGGATACGAGCAAGTCTAAAATATTAATTATGAATAATACATATAGTAATTAGAGTATCCATGTGTCTGTGTCATAATGTGATATGCACAAGGCCCCGTATCGGAGGAAACCCCCAAAATCAACCCATTTCGTCAAATTGATGAGATACGACCTACGTATCCAATTGTGGACACGACACTAGTTACAAAAAAATACTCAAGTGTCAATTAGATCTATTAGACTCAATGACAAGCACTACATGTGCCAATCTTGAAATTCTCCCAAAATTGGCACCAAAATGGACATAACTTCCACCGTAGGTCTCCGATGAACCTAAAACCAAATCCTATGGGTAGCCTATGCTTGTGGGTTGGTTTCTCATAGTTAAATCTCAGATCTAGAGCCTATTAGAAGGTAGAAAACTGAAATATATCTATTGGGAGATTGATTCCCAATAAAAAGTCCCCAATTGTCAAGTAGCTCCTATCCTTGTAGATCTTGGCCTCCTCCTCCTTGCTCCTTGCTTCCTTCTTGTAGATCCTTGGTATAGAAGCCTCAATGAAGAATTTAGAAAGATATTGATGAAGAATTAGTGGAGAAGTGACGAAGGAATGGAGGAAATTTGGAAGAGGGAAAATTATAGATCTAGAATTTGGAGTGAAATAAAATGAGAGCACTCTCTCTCCTCCTTGATGTGGCCGGCCATATAGCCCCTTCCCTAAGCAATGTATAATATCACAAATACCCCTTGGGTCTCTCATGAAGAAATTAATTAGGGAGGGAATGTTATAGTCTAATGGTTTCTCTAATTAATCAAACCTCCTAATCCATGGGCCTAATTCATGGGCTAAATCTAACTCAATCTAAAAATTTGGTTCATGCATTCTAATAAATGGGTTAGGTCCACTATACAAGTCTAAAACAAATCTACAATTAATGAAAAATAATTAATACAATAATTAAATAATCATGCATACACAAATATTAAATACAATCAATCCTAAAATTAAAATTATCCATGTCAATTACTAAACTACCCTTGAATAAAAAATAAGGGTGACAATCCTACCCACCTTAGAAAATTTTGTCCTCGAAATTAAGGAAGAAACTATCTACTAAAAGCAAACAATACAATATAAGAAAGAATTATACCTCACGGCTCGAACAGATATGGATATCGCTCGCGCATCTTGATCTCTCGCTCCCAGGTACTCTCTTCTGGCGAGTGATGCCTCCACGCGACGCACACCAAAGGAATCGTCTAGTTCCTCAGCACCATCTTGCTCCAATCCAAAATCTCTATTGGCTACTCTAGATAGCTAAGAGTAGGGCCCACCTCTATCTTCGAGTGATCCAACACATGAGTGAGATCTGCCATGTACCGTCTCAACTGTGACACGTGAAACACGTTGTGCACTTCCTCCAGTGCAGGTGGTAAATCTAGTTTGTATATAACTGCACCGACCCTCTCAAGAATACTGAAAGGTCCGATGAATCGTGGACTAAGCTTGCTGCCTCCACCGAAACGAATCGTGCCACGTGTCGGAGAAATCCTCAAGAAAACTAGACCAACAAACTAGCACGAAATATAACCTTAGCACTCTAACAAACAACATCAAACACAAGCAAGACAAAACTAAAGCTATACCTCAAACTCCAAGGGTCTCCGATGGCTATCGGCCCAATGCCGCTGCCTGTCATGCGCCACTCGAAGTATGTTCTTGATAAACTTCACCTTCTCAGCTGCATCCACTACCATCTCTGGTCCCAATAAAGCTCTGTCGACAACATCATCCCAGGACAACGGAGTACGGTACCTCCGTCCATACAATGCCTCGAATGGTGACATCTCAATGCTAGCTTGGTAGCTGTTGTTGTATAAAAACTCTACCAAGTGAAGGTGATCCTTCCAAGAACCTCCAAAATCAAAAATACAGGTGCGTAGCATGTTCTCGAGAGTCTGAATAGTCCTCTCCAACTGTTCGTCCATCTGAGGGTGATAAGCGGTACTGAACTTAAGCTGAGTGCCCAAGCTAGCCTGCAAACTCCTCCAGAAATGGGACGTGAAGAGACAATCCCGATCTGAGACTATGCTCACTGGAATACCGTATAATCTGACAATTTGGCGCACATACATATCTGTAAGCTTCTCCATAGATGTACCCACTTTAAATGGCAGAAAGTGGGCTGATTTGGTCAACCTATCCACGATGACCCAAATCACATCCTTGCCTTCTGGAGAATGCGGAAGTCCTGATACAAAATCTATGGTCACATGTTCCTATTTCCACTCTGGAATGGGTAAAGGCTGAAGTAATCCTCCTGGCCTCTGTCTCTCCGCCTTGACCTGCTGGCAAACTAAGCATCTGGACATGAAGCTAGCTACCTTCCGCTTCATGCCATACCACCATACATGCTTCCTTATGTCTCTATACATCTTGTTGGCACCAGGATGCATAGAGTACTGAGAATAATGTGCCTCCTACATAATCTTCTCGCGCAATGCTTCTCTCGGTACGTACAATCTGGTACCGTGTCGCAATGATCCATCATCTGCGACGATAAAGTCCTCTGCCAACCCAAACTGAACCTGTGCTCTGATGCTCCTCAGAGACTCATCCTCATATTGTCCGGCTTTGACTTGGTCCATCAGCTCCGACTGAACCTGAAGTCCCCACATCTATGCTGCGACTCCCAAAATTAATACCTCAATGCCTAAACTATCAAGATCTGACAATAAATGTCTGTCTCTAGTCAAGCACATAGCCACGGAATACCTGCTCAAAGCATCCACGACTACGTTGGCCTTTCCTGGATGGTACTGCAAGGATATGTCAAAGTCTTTCATCAGCTCCAACCATCGTCGTTGTCTCATGTTGAGCTCTTTCTGTGTAAACACATACTTTAAGCTTTTATGGTATGTGAATATCTCTACTCTCTCTCTCCATATAAATAGTGTTTCCATAATTTGAGAGCAAAGATAACCATTACCAACTCCAAATTATGGGTAGGGTAGTTCTTCTCATGCGGGCGTAATTGCCTGGAAGCATAGGCAATCACCTTCCCGTGATGTTGTAACACACAACCCAAACCCTTCCCTGATGCATCACTGTAAATGGAAAATCCTCCTGCTCCTGATAGTAGTGTCAAGATGTGAGCTGTAGTCAATCTCCTCTTCAGCTCCTCAAATGCTGACTGACAATCTTCAGTCCAGACGAATTCCACGTCCTTCCTGGTCAGCCTAGTCATCGGCTCTGCAAGTCTGGAAAAGTCCTGAACAAACCTCCGATAGTAGCCCGCCAATCCAAGGAAGCTCCTGATATCTGCTACTGAACTCAGGGTAGACCATGATTCAACTGCTAAAATCTTTTTCGGGTCCACCGAGATTCCATCTCCTGTGATAACATGCCCAAGAAATTCAACCTTATCAAAGAAGAATTCGCACTTTGATAACTTGTCATACAGCTTCTCCTTCCTGAGGGTCTCTAGAACAATCCTCAAGTGCTGCTCATGCTCTTCTGGGGTCTTCGAATATATAATAATATCATCTATGAAGACTACAACAAACTAGTCCAGGTATGAAACACCTTGTTCATCAGGTTCATGAACACTGCCTGTCACGACCCGCACCCGATATAGGGGCACGAGTACGTGGGTACGTCCAGCCTACGCTACAGAATCGGCGGTAGAACGCTGTCTTGGTCTACTATACTATATAATATCTCACACAATGTATATAAAATACTGCCATGCCATCTCAATTTCAAATGATACTCAACAACATATAAAACTAAAGGAAGATGTACGCACAATATGGAATAGAAAGACTAAGAAATATAAGTCTCCATACATCACATGACCATCTCAAAACTAAACACAACTCCAGATCTCAAAACAATAATACAAACCAATGTCCAAATAGAATAACTACTACAAGGTATAGAAATCTAAAAGGCCTCAGTCTCTGGCACTATCCTCGGGTGACACTCCATCTGTCGGTCCATAGTGAGTGGGACACATCCTCTCTAACCATTTATCTGAAAATATTTTCCAGTCAGGAATGGAGCGAATTACAACCCAATAGCAGTTCCAATTAATTGGTAATGACTATAAACATAAATAGAGAATATAATACAAGACGAGAAACAATGAACAATATCAACTATAGTGGATGAACAGGTAAACAATGAACAATATGGTAAACACTGATTACAATGAATAGAATAAGACAATAGAATGAAACAATGAACTAGAATGTGGTGAAGAACATTAACTATGCTAAGTGATTGAAATACTAGATAGATATGTTATCGACTTAGGTGAACATTGTCTACTTTAACGTTGGATAAACATTATCTAAGTTAAACATTGAACATTGTCTAGGATTTGATCACATACCTAGCTAACACTTCCCATTTCCCCCAACTAGTACAATAGATCCAACCATGACACATTGTCATACAAGATACTCAAGGTCATGTAAACAATAAACCTTGAACACGAAACATTAAACATTGAAACATTGAATATTGTCTAAGTTAAACATTGAGAACACGAGAAACAATGAACAATATATATATATATATATATATATATATATATATATATATATATATATATATATATATATATATATATATATATATATATATATATAATATCCCATGATTGATCCATGTGTATACTAGTCCGTGTACCAATGTGTCAAGAGTCATGTACAATATTTCTAGATACTTGTATTATAGTAATTAACAATTAATAGAAACTATCAGAGAATGTACTCGCCTGTCGTCCAAGCAATGAATGTCAAACTGTGTCCCAACTGGTGTCACACAACCTATATATGGAATATAGTATTAATACAAGGTGTTGAAATAAATTTAACTTAAACTAGTCAACATCTAGGTCACAAAACCATTTCTAAGTCAAACCGACTATGTCTAGGGTGTATGAGTCTAACACTATGATACTAAGTCAATATACTATGAAACTAAGCTACACTAACTAATCTAAGATACTAAAACAACAACAAATGCCGTATCCTAAGATACGCAAGTTTCTAATATGAAAATAAGGTTTTATATATATAGTCAAGTCAAATATTATCATACCAGATTAAAACAATTGAAATAGGATACCTTGGCCTTGCACCAATGCGTATCACACCTAGCTCGATACCCAAAGTCAATACCTTGGGTACCGGCCCAATACCTTGGTATCCCAAGGTAATCTAAAACAGTTAACATATAACTAATACAACTAGATAATACCCCAAGCTAATATCCTACTGTCTAATGCCTAAACTACTAACATAATATATACCATACTACGTAAATATCTATTATAATACCACACCACCACTAATACAAGATATAAGTATAATTATCTAACTATCCACATAAGTACATATATAACTAAATATATGCTAACACTTATCAACTACGTAGATACTATAGATACCAACTACTTAACTATTAACCAAAACCTTCAACTAACTGCTATCAACTAACTGCCCATATACTAACTAGACTAATACCTTGGTCTGACACTATACTGAAACATGGAACTGATACACTGCCTGATACTGTATCCATTGTGAACTCCTACAGATGGTGTCTTGCTGCCTGTGCTTAGTTTTCTGAATCTTTCTCTTACTGTGCTTAGCAATGCTCGAGGTATTGGACTTGTTGTTGATAAGGATACTGCACATTGCCTGATACTAAACTGATACAGTGATACCTTGCTTCTTCAATTATTGTGCACTTGTTCTCTGTACTGCAGTGCTCTCTGCTGAATAGTGTGCACCCCGAGCTTCCTTGTCTTCATTGTAGTGCACATCCTTGTTGTTGGTCCATTGTACGTTATTGAGTTGCAGTGAACTGGTTGCTGCAGGATGCTAAACAAGCTACTCCCTGCAGTTGGATGAATAGTTGTGCATATCCTGCAGTTGTCTGTACAGTCCTTAGCTGCTGATCACTTTCCTTCTTGATGAACACGGATACACTGATACTTCCCTGCTCTTCCATGCCCGAGGCCCTCGAGTGTTGCTTCACAGTGCTCTCTGGACTGTTTGTAGATGAAGGATGCTGTTGTAGATGCACTGGATGCATTTCTGCCAATGCATACATGTTGAATGCTACATCCCCTCTTACTGCAACTACTATTGTTCTTCAGTTGACCTGTTACTGCTCTATGCAGTGCACAGTTGTGCTGATCCCGCTGTTGATCTTCAGTTGTGTTCGAGCTCTTGATGCCCATATTAGTTGTTGAGTTGATGACTGCTCTACTGCAGTTGCTCCATGTTGAACTACACGAGATGCTGGCTGTTGTTCTCCCTTTGCACTGTACTGCAGTGCTTGGCTGCAGCTGCTGCAGTGCACGAGTGCACCTCTGCACAGTTGAACCGAACTGCATCCTGGTCCATGTCTGCTGCACTGCAGCACAGCTAGCTGCAACTGCTACTGCATGTGCTGACTGCACTCCCTCTGTTTTGCTACTGCAGTGAGGTGTTGGCGCAGCAGTGCTCAGTTGAACCATTGGCTACTGCCACTTCAGTGCAGTTCATCCTCCCTGTTGCAGAATTTTTTCGAGGCACTGCACATTGCTGAAAGCCTGGCTCGAGTTGATGATGTGCAGTGTCCACTGCCCTACTGATGCTGCAATTGATCCCCTCTTTAAGTGCACAATAGTGCATTTGCTCCAGGTCAATTTTTCCTTCTTCAACACTTGCTTACAGTCGCACACACCTTAGAGAATACATGAACCTCACACTCACACTTATCTTATCCACTGAAACATACAAAATACTCCTTGATGCACTTTTCCCTGAGTACACCAACTGCTCCTTCCTTGATACACATCCCCCCTTGCTGTCACATGCCCTCTCACTCACTCGAGCACCCTTACACACAAACACAACTCACATATAAACACATCTAAGTATGTATATATACTAGCACAACTATATATACATAGATACCAAACTATTTATATATATAAACAACACACACACACACACACACATACACACACACACACACACACACACACACATATATATATGTATATATATATATATATATATATATATATATATATATATATATATATATATATATATATATATATATATATATATATATATATATATATATAGACCCACACATATACATAAACTCCAATACACTAACATATACATATATATCACATAATTAACATATACACATATAAATACACATGCATGTATAAAAAAAAAGAGCCAAACAACAAACACATGGAGTGCATCGCACCCGTATCACATTTTATCTATGATACACTTGCGATACGGCTCCAACACACAACCAACATATCTCGGAGGACATGAGCAAGTCTAATACACTAATTATGAGCAATACGTATAATAATTAGAGTGTCTACGTGTCCGTGTCACAATATGATATGCACAAAGCCCCGTGTCGGAGGAAAACACCCAAAATCAATCCGTTTCATCAAATTGACGAGATACGGCCTACACGTATCTAATTATGGATACGACACTAGTTACAAACAAACAAACAATCATATGTCAATTTGGTCTAATTGACCAATTGACAAACACAACATGTACCAATCTCGAAATTCTCCCAAAATTGGCACCAAAATGCACGTAACTTCCACCGTAGGTCTCTGATGAACCTAAAACTAATTTCTATGGGTAGCCTAAGCATGTGGGTTGATTTTTCATGGTTAAATCTCAGATCTACATTATATTAGAAGGGGAAAATTGAAATGTACCTATTGGGAGATGGATTCTCAATAAAAAGTCTCCAAATACAAAGTAGCTCATCTTCTTATAAATCTTATCCTCCTCCTCCTTGCTCCTTGCTTTCTTCTTGTAGATCCTTGATGTAGAAGTCTCAATGATGAATTTAGAAAGAGATTGGTAAAGAATTGGTGAAGAAATGATGAGGAAATAAAGGGAATTTGAAAGAAAAAAAATGTAGATCTAGAATTTGGAGAAAATAATGAAATGAGAGCAATCTCTCTCCTCCTAATTATGGATGGTTATAAAATCCTCTCCAAGCAATATAAAATGTCCAAGACACCCCTTGGGGCCTCTCATGAAGAAATTAATTAAGGGGAAAGGTTCTAGTCTACTGGTTTCACTAATTAATCCAACCTCCCAATCCATGGGCCTAATTCATGGGCTCAAACTAAACTCATCCAAAATATTAGGTTTATGCATCTAATAAAATAGGTTAGGTCCACTACACAAGTCTTAAATAAATACTATGTCTTATCAAACAATAAACAATACGACATGTACAATATTAACTACAATTCTCCTAAAAATAAAATTTTCGTGTCAATTACCAAACTACCCTTGATTGAAAAAGTGAGGGTGACACTGCTGGGGCATTGGTCAACCCAAACGACATCACAAAGAACTCGAACTGTCCATAACGAGTCCTGAAAGCTGTCTTCGGGATGTCTTTCCTCTTCCCTTTCACCTGGTGGTACCCTGGCCTCAACTCTATCTTGGAGAATACCTTCGCTCTGCTCAACTGGTCAACAAGTCATCTATCTGCGATAACGGGTATTTGTTCTTGATAGTGAGGTTATTAAGTGCCCTGTAGTCGATACACATATGTACTGACCCATCTTTCTTTGGTACAAAAAGTACTGGAGTACCCCATGGTGATGAACTGGAACGGATAAAGCCTTTGTCTTGTAACTCATCCACTTGATTCTTTAACTCCGCCAGTTCGCTGTTGTTTACTCTATAGACATGCTGAGAGATCGGCTCTACGCCTGGCACTAAATCTATAGAGAATTTCATATCTCTGTCCGACGGCAACCCCGACAACTCCTCTGGAAAGACATCCAAGAACTCTGCAATCAACGGATGTGGCGGCTCCTGCTTTTCTACCAAAGCTCCACAAAAATTGCCTTCGCTCTGCTCTGCTCCTCGGACGAACTCAAACTCTAGCTCTCCTGGTATCTGAAATAAAACTTTGCCTCCACGATAATCGATACTAGCATGATGTCTACTCAACCAATCTATCCCGAGTACTACATCTTAACTCGGAAGTGGCATTACGAGTAAACATACGCTCAGCTCATGGCCTCCCAAAAAAACTCTCTGGTTCTTGCAAATATCACTGACGAGGATGATGCCACCCCTGGTCATTATCTTGCAAGTCCTCGCCAACGGTTTAGACTCAAGACGATGCCTCAAAGCAAAAGATACAGATACAAAGCTATATGAAGCACCAGAATCGAATAAAACATGAGCTAGAAAGGAATCAAGTAAGACTGAACCTGCTATAACGTCTCTGACTGGCTCTACCTCCTCCACGGTCAGGGCAAAAGCTTGCCCTTGCTGTGCACCTCTCTGCTGGTGCTGGTGCTGGTGCTGGTGCTGCGCGAACCTCTGCTGCTGGGGCTGCAAAGGAGGTCCTCTCTCTTGTCCCGCTGGGTGTCTCGTGGGTATCCTCTGAATCGGGGCTACATCCTGAGCTGTACGAGCTAATATCTTGGGACAATCCCTCAGCTGATGGTCTGATGAACCACAAAACAAATACTGACCAAGCTTCTTCCTGCAAATATTCTATCAATGCCCTGCCTTCTTACAGAAGGGACAAACACGAGCTGGCTGGGCTGGCCTATGCATATGGTACGTCTGCTGTACTGGTGCACTGATAGGCGCATGAAACTGCTGCCTTTGTGGCTGGAAATAGGGCCTCTTGGCTGGATCCGCGCTGTTGCTGCCACCAAAAATATCTCGGTCCCTCTTGGGCCTCAAACTCAGGTCTCTTTTGACCTTGCGGGCCTCCCTCAAGATATCTGTGTGCATCTCATGGCTCGAAAAAATGAGAGCCTTCACTTCCCAATTCAGGCCCTCTCTGAATCTATTCGCCCGTTTCTCAGGATCCCTCACCATGTAGTCTGTATATCTGCTCAACCTGCCGAACTCGGCGGCATACTCCTCTACCGACATGTTCCCCTGGTGAAGGTTCTAGAACTGTCGCTCTAAATCAAGTCTCCCGTTGGGCGGGAAGAACTTTCTTTTGAACAAGTCCCTGAACTCACCCTATGTCAATCTTGGATCGGCAATCTGTGGCTCATTCCGGAACCAAGTACTGGCGATGTCCATCATCTGCAGTCCCGCTGCCTCCACCTTCAGATCCTCCGTAATATGGGATAAGCGCATGATGCGCTCCATGCTCTCCAACCAGTCATCTGCATATATAATGCCCTCTGTCCCCTTAAAAGGCCGGGGATCCAACTTCTTGAAGTCATGTATGGTACCGGGCCTGGGATATACCTCTCATGGATGTGGTGGCGCTGTCCTCTCTACTACGGTAATGGCCACCTAGTGAGCATTCTTGATGCCCTGTCTCATCACCTCAGTCTGCCGGTGTTGTGCCTCAGCCTGGGCCCTCTGGGCTTCCACCATCTGCTGAAAAAGTGCGAACAACTGTGTAGCATCAGTTGGTACTGGCGGTGGTGGTGGAAGTCCCTCGGAAACAACTGGAGCTACCCTACGAACTGGGGGAGGAGCACCCCCAAAGACGGCTGCTAAGACTCCCACCTGAACCAGTGAGGCGACCCTCTCAACTGGAGAAGAGACAGTAGTAGCTGCTACTCTCTCCACAGCAGGCCGGGAAGTAGCTGAGGAAGCTGTCGTTGTTCACGAGCGATAGAATATGATCTTCGGAGGCATCATAAAGATAGATTAAAATAAGAAGTCAATATTGCGCAAGATACGATATCATCAAAGAAGGACATATTTTATTCAAAGTAAAACAATATTCAATAGATAAGGATTGCAAGACAGATATTAGAATATTTTCTAGTTGTGATTGAGTAAACTCTTAGCCTAAATCCCATATCCTAAAGCAGACTCATAGCAGTACTCTAGACGAGTACAACTACAAAATCGTACTAATTGCAAATCTAGACCTGCATGGGCCACCACTAAAAATGTGTCACGACCCGCACCCGGATATTCGTGCACGAGTATTTGGTTACGCTCAGCCTACGCTGCAGAATCGACGGTAGAACGTTGTTTGGGTCATTTTTAACTATCTAACATCTCAACAATATAATATGGTACATGTCAAACATCTCAACCTCAAACGGAGGAGCAATATGGTATCTCACAAGTATGACTAATCTCAATCACAAAATAAACTAAGGAAGAATAATGCACGAATGGAATAACGAAGAAAAGATACAAGATACAATCAACAAGTCTGAAATAATAATACAAAATGTGAATCCACCAAAAGAATAGTCTAATACAACACCACCAGACATAAACTAAACCTCCTTGGTCACTGGTACTATGTCCTCTTGCTCTAGGAAACTATCCTCTAAAATCTCACCCTCCTGCGGGCCGTAATATGTGGGACACAGCTCCTCTAGCCAATCATCTAAAAAATATATCCAGTCAGGATTGGAGCGAAGTACATACCTCTGAAAGCAGTTTCAAATACATAATCGAGCATATATAACAAGCAATAGAAAATGATACAAGATGCACAAGTAGTAAGAATGTATAATACAGGAGAAAACATCAATAAGCACAATAAGAACTGGAAAGTAAATACGGAAAATAAAATGTAAGTAGAAAACAAGAATACTAGCTATGTGGTTTAGAGTGCAAGTTCGTTATGTGATCGGCTTAGGTTGCACATGAGGTATAAATATAACTCCATTATACGTGAGGTGTATAATCGACATGCACATGAGATCAATAGGGCTTTGATCACATAATCAACTTCTACTCCCCCTCCCCAACCAATACTCATGGATCCAATCACGGCATATTACGTACATGAACACGATATAGTCACACTAGCACACGAAATAGTGGATGCACAAGAAGCACATGAAAACTAATACCCGATGCACACGATGAAATACATGTGACTGAGTACCCGCTGAACACGGTAGGGGATAACACCTCCTGACGGGATCCATATAGTACCAGTCCGTGTAACCCAGTGTCAGAATAAAGTATACAGTTCTAGAACGAGTGATATATACACTATCATGAAATAAAAACTAATAGAGAAATATACTCGCCTGAAGTCCTGAGCAAGGTATGTCTTTCGATGCCCAAGCTGGTGTCACATAACCTATATATGGTATGTTGCTTCAATACAAGGTTCTAAAATAAAAATAAGTTAAGTTGATGCAATTCTAAGTCATAAAGCAATATCTAGGTCAAACCGATAAAATATAGATTACAAGAGTCTAATGCTAAGTCACTAAGTCGATACACTATGAAACTATGCTATACTAGCTAAACTATGAGACAACAAGGCACTCAAAGAGCCGTATCCTAAGATACGCAATTTTCGAAAATGAAAATAGGGTTTTATATAAATATACAAGTCATATATTATAATACTAGATCAAATCAATTGAAATAGAATACCTTGGTCTTGCACCAATGCGTATCGCACCTATCTCGATACCCAAACTCGATACTTTGGGTATCGGCCCAATACCTTGGTAACCCTTGGTATCCCGAGGTAACCCAACTCTAACATAACTAATACATATAGAATATCCAACTAATACTAACAATATAACTAACACTATAATGTATCTAACTACTAACAATAACAATTAATACAAGTATATATATATATATATATATATATATATATATATATATATATATATATATATATATATATATATATATATATATAGCTAACTATTAAACTAGTAAGGTATATATCTACACTAACATACTAACATAAATATATATATATATATATCTATATATATAGGTACTAGCTACTATTAGCTAACTTAATAGTTCAATTCACAACTAAACTAATACCCAATATACCTTGACATAATCTAACTAGCTAACACCTAAACTCATCATTAACTCACTAAACTACTACTTAACTAAACCAACTAGTTAACTCAAGGCTAAACCCAAATACTTTACTGATACCAAACCCGAAACCAAAACCAATACTGTGCACGATACTGAGCACAGTGGCTAACTGAGACTGAAATTGCACAGTCAAGGATACAAGAACTGCTACTGTGCTACTGCACAGTGGGTGATTGAACTGACACTGTGCAGTGAGAACTACACAGTCAAGGAACCCAATCTGTTGTTGGTTGCTGCTCTCCTCACTAGTTGACTGCACAACAACTGCTGAATTCTCCTGTACCCCAAAACTGTGTGCAGATTGCACAGTCAACCACCCGTGTACACTGCACAGTGACTGTGCAGTGCCCGACTGCACAGTGGCTGTGCTCCACACTTCTCACTCCAAAACTTGCTGCCACTGTTGGATTGCTGAACCCGCTGCTCTCACCCTCTCTCACGCTCAAGCACACAGACACACATACACAATATACAAGTATAAACACTCACACACACATAGGTAACTAGCTAAATATATACATCTATACCTCTCTATATACATAAACACATACATACCTATGTATATAATCATACACATATACATACACTTAATACATCTACATATACATATATACTTATACACCTTTCTATCAATATGTATCAACCCCTCACCACTATATTCATATATATATATATATATATATATATATATATATATATATATATATATATAAACCAACACATGTATATATACATATACCTATATACACTAGTATACATATATACATAGACTCACACATATACACAAACACAATGTACACTATAATATACATGTATATACTACCTAATTATCATCTATACATATATTTACACATGTATGTATAGCAAAAAGAATAAAACAACAAACACATGGAGTGTACCGCACCCATATCACACTTTTTCTATGATACGCTTGCGGTATGGCTCCAACACACATCCAAATATATCCCGGAGGACACAAGCAAGTCTAAAACATTAATTATAAATAATACGTATAGTAATTAGAGTATCTATGTGTCCGTGTCACAATATGATATGCACAAGGCCCCGTGTTGGAGAAAAACTCCCAAAATTAACCCGTTTCATCAAATTGACGAGATACGGCCTACACATATCCAATTGTGGACACGACACTAGTTGCAAATAAATAATAAAGTGTTAATTAGATCTATTAGATCCAATGACAAGCACTACATGTGCCAATCTCAGAATTTCCCCAAAATTGGCACCAAAATGGACATAACTTCCACCGTAGGTCTCCGATGAACCTAAAACCAAATCCTATAGGTAGCCTATGCATGTGGGTTGGTTTCTCATAATTAAATCTCAGATCTAGAGCCTATTAGAAGGGAGAAAACTGAAATATACCTATTGGGAGATGGATTTCTAATGAAAAGTCCTCAATTGCCAAGTAGCTCCTCTCCTTGTAGATCTTGGCCTCCTCCTCCTTGCTCCTTGCTTCCATCTTGTAGATCCTTGGTGTAGAAGTCTCAATGAAAAATTTAGAAAGAGATTGATGAAGAATTGGTGGAGAAGTGATGAGGGAATTTGGAAGAGGCAAAAATTATAGATATAGAATTTGGAGTAAAATAAAATGAGAGCACTCTCTCTCCTCCTTGATGTGGCCGGCCATGTAGCCCCTTCCCCAAGTAATGTACAATTCACAAATACCCCTTGGGGCCTCTCATAAAAAGAATAATTAGGGAGGGAAGGTTCTAGTCTAATGATTTCTCTAATTAATCAAACCTCCTAATCCATGGGCCTAATTCATAGGCTCAATCTAAAAGTTTGGTTCATGCATTCTAATAAATGGGTTAGGTCCACTATAAAGTCTAAACAAATGTACAACTAACAAATAATAATTAATAAAATAATTAAATAATCATGCATGCACAAATATTAAATATAATCAATCCTAAAATTAAAATTATCCATGTCAATTACTAAACTACCCTTGAATGAAAAAGTGAGGGTAAAAACCTCTTATACTCGTGTCATACTTGGAAGCTCCTTTTCAAATATGTCTAGAAACTCATCCACCACTTTAGAGAATTAAACTCCCTCCGGAACTGTTGCCCTCAAGCTATCGCCTGGACAGTCAACCTTTCATCGAGAAAATAAGAAATCCTTCTTGTTTGGAATACAAAAAATAACTTTTCCTTATGGTAATCTATCATTGCATGATGAGCACTCAACTAATCCATGCCTAGGACAAGTCAAATTATTGGGTCAAGTCTGGATTTGGTAACAGCATATTTGTGGGGCCCAAATCTGGTCAACTATTTGATTTGATGTGATTTGGAAATCTGTATTAAATATTTGATTAGATTAGATTTAGCCATCATAATTAATATTGTACTATTTTAGGATTTCCTATTATCTAAAATAGGGTCTCTTATTTTAGTAATAGAATCTCCTCTTTAAGAGTTTTCTATGACCTAAAATAGGGTTTCTCATATATATATATATATATATATGTATATATATATATATATATGTATATATGTATATATATATATATATATGTATATATATATATATATATATATATATATATATATATATATATATATATATATATATATATATATATATGTGTGTGTTTGTGTGTGTGTGTGTGTGTGTTGAGGGTAGAGGCGATAAGAGGAGCACACACAGGAGATTCGAGGGTTCTTGTCCACAGAAAATGTAATGACCCGTTCCGCTCAATCCGGAGAGCTGATTCAAAACGGTGCAAGTGCGACGACCCATCCCGCATTGCTCGGCAAGAATACTCGTTTGATGCAAAGGCATTCAGACTTGGCCCTTCAGAAGAAGTTCAGAATTAGACTTTCAAAGGCGCGCTCGGAGTCTCGCTCGACCGATGCGATACATCACTAAGGTGGGTGACTCCGGTGAACTTATCTTTACTTGGCCTGCATACTTAATAATTTAAGATGCATGCTAGTCTCTAGTTTATCACCTGTTGCCTGCAAATAAAATAAGTGAACCAACCTAGCTAAGGGACTAATTCCCACTCGTTAACATTCTCGTATCGAACATGGAAATAGATAACTTACTTCATTAAATAGTTAGGCAGATTTATATGCTTTTTATGTTTCTGTAAAGTAGGCCCTGATACTAGCTCTCTGATTTCCTTATGCTATCGAATACATATATGTCATGCTTGTTACTTAGATTCGTGCCACGGCCTAGAAACATGACATGAAACATATCCTGATTTACCTAGCTTCGATGGAAGACTATCGAATAGTCGTTCCGTGCAAGTCTGAACCTGAAAGTATTCGGAACCATTAGGTCACTAAGGCAGTTTTTGAATTAGGGGACTACAGCATGACAAGTTAAGTAAGAAAAATAATCAAGATAGCTCTGGGAGCA
This sequence comes from Iris macrosiphon, assembly GCA_036927795.1. NCBI lineage: Eukaryota > Viridiplantae > Streptophyta > Magnoliopsida > Asparagales > Iridaceae > Iris > Iris macrosiphon. The sequence continues at coordinate 213,196,338 of JAYESA010000004.1, forward strand.
ACACTAGTTCTGGAATGAATCTGATGGCTCGGGGAATCGATAAGTTTATGAATAAGACGCCGACCTGAATCTGTACCTAAAAAAAGAATCTGAAAGACTTGAGGATACGCGTTGTCATGGACAACTTGTGCATAAGGTTTATGAATCTGGTTCCTGCGGACGGTCGTTGGTGCACCGGGCCGATCCGGATAGAACATTCTGATAGTCGTCTGAATCGGACGGGATGCGTGCAATGGCTCCATGATACCTAGCATTGTACCCATCCGTCCAGAGACTATAACTCGTCCTTCATGGCTATGCTAGTGACCTTTATGTAGTTTAGCCGACGTGCAAACGACAATTCACGTGCATGTCGATCCTTACATTCACCTGATGCACGTTGTATAGTGCCCCGCTCCGCGTAGGCACTATATACAAGAGATATCAATTTGCTGACTCAAAAAGGAAACCTTCTTGAAGAGCTCCTTGTTTAAGCAGAAGATGACTAATCTAGGTGAGTGGGCAAAAATTTCATTCTCTGATTCTTGCATGCCTTAATAATGAATCTGAGTTTTGAATTGCTTGTTTGCTTAATAAGATAAGTTTATATGAATGATAGAACGAGAACTTACCTGCTTAAAAGAGTTAGAACCATTTCCATGCTAAGTATAAGAAATATTGCATGCTAGTTACACTGACACCGCTATCGAAGGAACCTTGCCCTGCTAAGGAAAGAGTAGAACTGCATGTTTAACTTGAAGAGATAAATAGACCCGTGCCATGCTAGCTTCAACTAAAAGATCATTCATATGTTTGATTGTCATCGTGTTTATAATTGCTTGTCTTTGATGCTAAAGCTTGATGGAATGTATGCTTGTTTCGATAAAAGAGTAAATGCTTGTCTTGTTTGTGCAGAGACTAGTAGCCCACCCTGATGTTCCGGTCCTACGGGATCCAGAGGGATGCGGCTATTAGATAAGAGATAGATGGATTAAAAGCTTGTATTATCACGTTGTGTTGCTATTGTGATATGTGATATGCTTGTTATAGAGGGAGCTTGCGGCGGATGGAGCCTAAACGACAAGTTAGAAGACTAATAGTGCACCCTGAGCTCGAGGCGTGGCTATTAGAATAGTGGATAGAGATTGATGGGGTAAGACTAATAGTGCGTCCTGATGTTTCGATCCTACGAGATTCAGGGGGACATGGCTATTAGATGGGAGGTGGTGCTTCTGTTGAGAAGAGTTGAGTCTGTGTTAGAGAAGTTAGCTTGTTCATGGAGATAGCTGCATTCAGGTAGTTAGAGAGCATGCTAGGCTAGCCTTCTTGCATACCTAACTATTTGAAGCAGAGACGGACAGGAAAAGAGAACCATATGTTCATATATGCATATGTTGCTAACTTGTATGTCTGCTGCAGGGATAACCAATCGACAAGGGGTAAGAAACACATAGAGTTTATATATATAGCCTGTTTGTCCATGAATATGTGCATCTTAGAGTTTATCTTGTAGTATTTCATTCATTTGCATCGGTCGGACAATGGCTATTAGTGAAGAGCTGAACAATGAGTCACAACTGCTAATAGCATCAGATAAAGGAGTCATTGGTTAGCTGGATTACCGCTACCGATCCTGAGTTTCTCGGGGACCGACATCTGATTGATAGTTCAACTTGTGTGCTTGATTTAATGATAGTTCATAAATGCTGCATGTCCCTAGAGTCTTTGAGTATAGTTCACGAGATACGCTGTGCACACCCGGATTAGTACATCGTGCTTGAACTGGTTGCCTCGATTGTTTGGTTGTATTGAATTCTGTTTTCAAAGATGTTTTCGAAAAGAAAGTAATATGACTCCGTCCCTCCTGCATGTAATGAATCTAGGTAAAACTAGAAAGACCATTAGTAATATAATATTTTATCACATGATTACTTAGTATTGGTTTTAGTGAATGTTGCTTCTGTTCGTTGATTTTAGACTCACCAGTACTTTCTCCAAAGTGCTGACCTACCAACAGTTTGCTTGTTCGTAGGTGCTGGATCGTCCGAGGAAGCGATAGGCATGGCTCATCCCCAGGACCCAGAAATCTGGTTTCAATGCCTTGAGCCGTATCGATTGCTTTGAGCTACTTTTGTATAGAGGGACATAATGTATGGAATGATACCATTGTATATCAGAGAACCTCGTGCCTTGTGATTTGTCCCGTATACTAAGATGGATTATTGTTTGCAACACTATCCCTCCGTTGATTACTCGATTGATTCGATGATAGCCAGAACTTTAACGATGTTGTCTTGTGCGGGCGTAACTCCAGGCTCGCAAGGCATCACGTCCCAAAGGAAACGATCGTCCCGCGGGAGCGCTGGCGCGATGGTTCGCACCTAGCGGGGACGATCGATTCCTGCGGGAGATCGAGGCATGACATAATGGTATTAAAGCAACTCGATCCTCTGGCCTTATGCCCATTTTGCTGCTGTTCGTAGATGACGATTCAATGTGCATTGATATCATTACTGAGTTGAGCGTTCCATGCAATAAGTCCATAGATATTCTCAAAGATGCTAGCAAAAAGCTTTCTGGATTTTATTTATTGCTTGAGAGTTGTGCTTTCGTGCTTGTTATAGATTCCTAGAGTTTTCGATTGAGGATGGTGAGGGATGAGGACTATCGCTGCTCTGGATATCGAAAAGTTTTTCCTTGAGTTTCGAGAATGAAACTCTTTCTTGGTGGGTAAGTATGTAGTGCCCCGCTCTGCCTAGGCACTATGTACAAGAGATATTGATTTGCTGACTCAAAAAGAAAACCTTCTTGAAGAGCTTCTTGTTGAAGCAGAAGATGACTGATCAAGGTGAGTGGGCAGAAACTTCATTCTCTGATTCTTGCATGCCTTAATAATGAATCTGAGTTTTTGAATTGCTTGTTTTCTTAATAAGATAAGTTTGCATGAATGATAGAACGAGAACTTGCCTGCTTAAAAGAGTTAGAACCATTGCCATGCTAAGTATAAAAAATGTTGCATGCTAATTACACTGACACCGCTATCGAACGAATCTTGCCCTACTAAGGAAAGAGTAGAACTGCATGTTTAACTTGAAGAGATAAATAGACCCGTGCCATGCTAGCTTCAATTAAAAGATCGTTCATATGTTTGCTTGTCATCATGTTTATAATTACTTGTCTTGGATGCTAAATCTTGATGGAATGTTGTCACGCCCCAGTCCCAAAATATATAGGACTAGGAATACGTAATACGCTAGCCGTATGTATACGAACTCCAATATATGGAAACCATATACACACGTACGCTGTACATGAATATCCAATCCACAGTGGTAATATACTGTCACAACAAGTCACACGCAATCTATATCTCATCCACAGCACAAATAATAGATAAATGGAAATCAATAACTGAAGATCAAAGAAGCAGTCTCAAATAAGAAATCTCAAAGTGTGATAGTCGAATGGAAATAAATCCACTGCAAATCGACTATACCAAAACTACTAAAGAGAGAAGAGAATAAACTCTAATATAAGAATAAATGTCTCGAAAAGGAATAGCAACTAGAATCTATAAACAGCTGCAATGAATCACATATAATCAGAAGGTAAGATCGCATCAGACTGATAGCTAGCGTTAGGTCCAGGTCCATACTCCTGCGGGTACTCCTGCTCATCTATATCTGGAAAGGGACCAGGTCCTCAGAGGTACGTAACAAGATACATATAAATATGCCAATAAAGTACTGAAATATAAACATCCAATGGGGTCGCCTAACCGTCTAAGTGAATGCAGTTAAGAACACCTTTCCCCACAAGTGAGCTATCTGGCTTAAAATTGGGATTTGGCATGGTTCTTTTTTGGAGATCCAGGGGCCTAAAAAGGTACGTCGTCTTTCGAACGCCGGAGGCCCGCCTGATAATAATATAATATATAGTGGTCATCACCACCCGTATCTCCGGCGGGGAATCCGAGCGCACAGAAAAAGTGCAAAGGAGCTCAAATGTGGTACTTGTTGTTCTCCCCACCCAATGCTCTAAGCATGTCATGTCCATGAAATGATAAACCTCTAATAACCGCCAGGTTTACTAGCATGCAAAGTTTCTATTGGCAGTTATCCCTATCCGTCGTACGACCTATAAGTACCAGTGGCCAGCCGAGTACGCAAGTCCGTGTCCTACATGTGACTCACACTCGTGTAAGAATAGTGTCGTGGCCAATGAAACATAAATGCCTCATGAAGATGGGTAGTCTCATAAAGTAGGTCCAATGCATATACATAAATAAAAACATAGTACGACGACACCGTCGTTGCACCCAAGTTTTCTTGGACGCGCAATTTATATAACAGTTAAAATAAATAAACTATAATAAGCAGAAATAAGCATGCATGTCTCATATGGAATATAAATACAGTACAATGGCAAGGTATACTTGCCTGGCAAAAAATCTGTAAAGTGTAAGCGTCCAAATGTCAAGGACACAGAACCTGGAACTAAGGACTCCGAATAAACGTCTCCGGATGCTGAAATAAATATCACCAACGTTTCCGGAATAAAAAAATAGCTAATAAGTACTTTCCTTTCGTCCAATTTGGACATAAGGGCAAAACGGTAATTTCGGATAAAAGTGGGGTCCACGTGTGGCCCACTTTGTACCGAAAAATGTGCCAAGGGTAACAGTCTCTAAATGGGATAAATTATAGGTCAAACAAACTCTAAATGTCAATACGAACCCAACGGTATGTCCAAATATGGATTCCGATGGACCGAACACAATTTCGTCCAAAAAGTCAATTGTGGGGCCCGCCAATTGGCCACTTGATCAACTGTCTCAGAATTGCGTAAAAATTGGGTCACAGGACCAGTGCGTTACCACGAGTCCAGTGGCGTAAGTTTCGTCATAATCTGACAAGCATGCAAAAATGCGCGCGACTTCTACAAAAGTTGCGACACGGGGTGTGTCCGCGGATACGGGCTGATTTTGGTACGCACACGCGTCCGAATCAGTTTCTATAAATTTTTACGTGTCCGGTTATGCTGCGTGCACCGTTCGGTACACTTGGTACATGGCGGGGCAGTCCCGTTTGGCGGGGCGCACTCTGTTTCACAACTTTTAGAAATTTAGGAAAAGTGGGTTTGCGGGATTTTCCAACGAATTTGATTCTGTCTACAGCAGTTAATAATCTAGGGTTATTTAACAGAAATTAAATTAGGTCAAGTGGTCTACGCATACCAAAAGGAATCATCGAATTTGGATCTCTGTAGTGGGATATACGAACTCTGAAACATGGGTGGTCACCGTAGTTTTCTGCGATCCCAGAATTCGGTCTGTGTCCGCCAACTTTGGCACTATTTTTGTCTAGGGTTACATGTTGTTCGAGGTCTACTAATACACAGATATGGCAGAGGGTTAAGGGATGAGCATACCGGTGAAGACGGGGTGGCGTTTGGTTGAGCGAGTCGACGGAAAATAACTCCGGAACACAGGTACCTCGCTGTGGAAATCTGCAGTGCGAGGGGTCGCGGTCGTCGGGATTTGTTTGGACGGCCTGGTGGGGTTCTCTGGCTGCAGTGGCGGCGCTCCTTAGGTCTAGATGAGAAGAGCAGGGTCTGGATGATTGTAGGATTAGGGTTTTATAAATAGAATAATATATATATATATATATATATATATATATATATATATATATATTTATGAAAGGGTGAGATAGAGTTTGGTTTGCTCGCGGGGTTCTCGGGTTCTAAGGAAAGTGGGCGGGTCTTGCACAGTGAATGGGGCAGCGTTGCTTGCTGCTGCTAAGTAATGGAATGGAGTAATGGTTTGCTTTAGTTGTTGGAATGGGAATTGGTTAAGTTGTAATGGTTTGCTTTAGTGCTTTGTTATTAGTTTGGTTATTAATTTATATTATTTTCTTTTCTTTTCTTAATCTTTTTATAATACTTTTTCCAATTAAATATATATATGCATATATATATATATATATATATATATATATATATATATATATATACTCATAAGAAAATTTCTAGATTATAATAATGCACACTATTAAGCTAGCAACTGCTCAAGGGGTCTCCTACATGAAATAAATTCCGAAAAATTTCTAATGGTCCCATAAATCCTCTAAGTGCACCAACACCTAAAATAAAAATTTATAAAAAATCTATTTCTCCTAATTAGCCACTAATTACTATAATTAAATTATTAATTAATAATTAAAAGGGATATATACGATTTCTAGGACAGGGGTTTTACATTCTACTCAACTTATAAAAATTTTGTCCTCAAAATTAAAATTAAGCCACGATAGAATGCAAGGATGGTATAAGATATAAATTAACAATATAAATTCATACCTTGGTCTGCAAATAGGTTAGGAAAACGCTTGCGCATGTCGTCATCGCGCTCCCAAGTTGATTCTCCTGGCGCGCCATGCCTCCATGCTACGCGAACCAAGGGAATAGACTGGTTCCTCAATACTTTCTCTCGACGATCAAGGATTCCCACGGGTTGCTCTTGGTATGACAAGCTCGGCCCAATGGTGATCTCCGAATGGTCGAGAATATGACTGCTATCTGCCACATATCGCCTGAGCTGCGACACACGGAATACGTTATGTACTACCTCAAGTGAAGGTGGTAGCGCAAGTCAATATGCCACTTCTCCAAATCTCTCGAGCACGTCAAATGGTCCAATATACCTTGGACTCAACTTGCCGCGCCCTCCGAATCGAATGGTGCCTCTGGTCGGTGATATCCTCAAGAAGACATGGTCGCCCTCTTTGAACTCCAAGGAACGACGATGAAGGTCTGCCCACTGCTTCTGCCTGTCTTGCGCTGCTCGCAAGTGTCCCTAAATCTTCTTGACTGTCTCTACGGTGTTGACCACCAACTTGGGTCCCAGAATCTGATGTTCTCCCACATCACTCCAACACACAGGAGACCTATATTTTCTTCCATATAATGCTTTAAACGGAGCCATCTGAATACTCGCTTGATAGCTATTGTTGTAAGAAAACTCCACAAGGTGTAGGTGGTCCTCCCATGATCCTCCGAAGTCTAATATGCAAGCCCTCAACATATCCTCCAATGTCTGAATAGTACGCTCCGACTGCCCATCTGTCTGCGGGTGGTAAGATGTACTGAACTTCAGAGGAGTTCCAAGACTCTCTTGCATGCTCCTCCAAAAGTGTGATGTAAAGCGTGAATCTCTGTCCGATACAATGCTGACTGGTATCCCGTGCAATCTCACGATCTGCCTCATATATAGGTCAGCTAAAGCTTCTGTAGACTGGCCAACTCTAAAAGGTATGAAATGGGCTGACTTGGTGAGTCGGTCCACTATTACCCACACTGCATCTCTTCCACTCGGACTCTTGGAAAAGCCCGTGACAAAGTCCATAGTGATGTGTTCCCACTTCCACTCTGGAATCGGAAGTGGTTGCAATAATCCTGCTGTCCTCTGGTGCTCCGCCTTTACTTGTTGACATACCAGACATTTAGCTACAAAGTGAGCTATCTCTCTCTTCATTCCATGCCACCAAAAGTTCTTTCGTAAGTTGCGATACATCTTGGTGCCTCCAGGATGAATAGAATAAATTAAACTATGAGCCTCTGTCATCAGCTCCTGTCGAAACTCTCCATTTGGAACATAAAGACGATCACCACATCGTAATGTCTCATCCTCATGAATGCGCAATTCGGTCTGCTCTCCGGCCTCTGTCATTTTCTTCAGTCTCCGGAATCTGGCGTCCGTAGGCAAAGCTGCCTTAATCCTCTCTACCAATGATGATTGTACTTGCAAGTTGGCTAGTATCCCAACTGCTCCGGGTAATATCACTTCAATGTCAAGCTCTTGCAGGTCCTCCAATAGTACCCTCTGTGCTGTCAAGAAGTAAGCTGCTGGTTTCCGGCTTAACGCGTCTGCTACAACGTTAGCCTTGCATGGATGATAATATAGCTCTATCTCAAAATCTTTCATCAACTCGAGCCATCGACGTTGCCTCATATTTAACTCCTTCTGTGTGAAGACGTACTTGAGGCTTTTGTGGTCTGTATAGATCTCCACTCGTTCCCCATATAAGTAATGTCTCCATAGCTTCAGAGCACATACAACTGCTGCAAGTTCCAAGTCATGAGTCGGATAATTCTTCTCATGTACTCATAACTGCCTAGATGCATATTCAATCACATTGCCATGCTGCATCAATACGCATCCCAAGCATTTCCCTGATGCGTCACTGTAGATCACATAACCTCCTGATCCTGACAGAATAGTCAATATTGGTGTTGTAGTCAGTCGCTTCTTCAACTCTTCAAAGGCGGCTTGACACTCGTCGGTCCATATAAATTCTTGATCCTTACAAGTCAAACGAGTCATAGGTGCCGCTATCCTTGAGAAGTTTTTCACGAACCGTCGGTAATATCCCGCAAGTCCAAGGAAACTCCTTACCTCTGCTGCTGATTTAGGAACAGGCCATGTCTCAACTGCTGAGATCTTCTCTGGATCAACAGAAATACCATCTCCTGTAACAACATGCCCAAGAAATGAAACTCTGTCCAAGAAGAACTCATATTTGCTGAGCTTTGCATATAACTTCTCTCTCCTCAAAGTCTCTAGAATAATCCGCAGATGCTTCCCGTGCTCCTCGCGGCTCTTCGAATATAAAAGTATATCATCTATGAAGACGACCACGAACTACTCCAAGTATTGGTGGAAGACTCGATTCATCAAACCGATGAAGATTGCTGGAGCATTGGTCAATCCAAATGGCATGACCAAAAACTCGTAGTGCCCATATCTTGTTCTGAATACGGTCTTAGGAATGTCCTGCTTCCGTACCTTCACCTGGTGATATCCCGGTCTTAAATCTATCTTCAAGAACACCTTGGCTCCACTGAGTTGATCAAATAGGTCATCAATGCGTGGCAATGGATATTTGTTCTTCACTGTCACTGCATTCAAGGCTCTGTAGTCAATGCACATACGCACTGACCCATCCTTCTTGGGTAAAAATAACACTGGTGCTCCCCAGGGTGATGCACTCGGTCGGATGAAACCTTTCCCTTCTAGTTCTTTCAATTGTGCCTTTAGCTCATCCATCTCCTTCTTCGCCAGTCTGTAAACATGTGATGCTATAGGTGCTGCTCCGGGTGCTAGTTCAATTGAAAACTCTACGTCTCTGTCTGGGGGTAGTCCTAGCAAATCCTCTGGAAAGACGTCCAGAAATTCTAAAATAATAGGATGATAGACAACATCGTCCATTGCGAGCTGCATACCATCAAGGATTTCTGTAGATCCTCGGGCAAACTCAAGTTCAGGCTGGCCTGGTACCTTAAAAAGAATGCTTCCTCCAAAACAATCGAAGAAAGCATGGTACTTGCTTAGCCAGTCTATTCCAAGCACAATATCAAAAGATGGCATAGGAAGGACTAATAGTTGGGCATTCATCTCTCTGCCACGTATCACTATTGTAACGCCCCGCTCCGCACCGGCGTTATATATCAAGGTGAGTGGGCAGAACTTCGTTCTCTGATTCTTGCATGCCTTAATAATAACCTGAGTTTTTGCTTGCAATGTTTTCTTAAGAGAATAATAGAACCTGCCTTGCATGTTAATGAACGAACTCACCTAGCTTGTCTTTGAAATAATGCCTGCTTAACGAGAATCCTGAATCGCCTGCTTAGAGTGCATGAATATGTTCACTATCGTCTATGCTTCGAGAGAACCATACTGTGCCTGAACGTATTCAAGTGATAAGTCGGATTGCCCCGCAACAATGAGTGTATTCTGATGGTTCGTCTTGTCTGCATACTAGAGTTTATTTGATAGTGTTCCATGCATTCGCACGCGGTCGGACAATGGCTATTGGTGGAGAGCTGAACTGCATGTGTCACGGCTGCTACCATGATAGTGCAAAGCAACCATGAGTCACAGCTGCCTCTAGCATCAGATAAAGAGTCATTGGTATGCTGTTCCACCAGCTGCCGATCCTGAGATACTCGGGGACCGCCCTGCATATAGCTAAGTCATTGTGTTGGCTTGGATAGTGACTGCCCCTAAGAATGTGCATTGTGTGTCTAGCTTTGCATCAGACCCTCGAGTCGCACGAGACACGCTGCGCACACCCTGAAACATGAACGGTTTGCTTGCTTGCATATTCAATATGAAACTCTGTTTCCAAACATGTTTCTAAACAAGTAAATCGACTCTGCTAGAACTGCATGAAACGAACCTAGGTAAAACTAGAAAGATCACTAGTAATGTAAAATTTTATAACATGATTACTTAGTGCCTGTTTGAGTGAATGCTTGTTTCTGTTCAGTTGATTTATCTCACCAGTACTTGTATAAAGTGCTGACCCACCAACAGTTTACTTGTTCGCAGGTACTGGATCGTCCGAGGGAGCGATAGGTGTGCCACAGTCCCGAAGACCCGGAATCCTGGTTTCGATTGTTGCCCCGAGAATGCTATCGTATAAGGGGGCATAATGTATGGAACGAACGTGTGCCTTTGCTAAAGGAAACCCAAGTTGCCTCGATTGTCCCGAATACTCAGTTGGCTAATGCATTGCATTGCAACAAGTCCCTTTCCGCTGCTTACTCGATTGATGCGATGATAGCCAACTATCAACTTAAACGATTGGCCTTGCACGGGCGCAACCCCAGGCCCGTGCGGCATCACGTCCCCCGAAAGCTCGAACGGGCCATTCGCTTGGCTCCCTTCCTCCCTCGCACCCGTGGGACGGGCGCGGTGATTCGAGTCCGGCGCGCCGAGACACGGTGATACGTGTCCGGTTCGTTAATTCCCGGCCGCACGGGCACGGGGCAGGGCGGAGCGGCGGCCCGGGAGGGACCGGGGCGTGACAGAATGGTATCAGAGCGGAATCGATTCTCTGGCCCAAACCGTTGCTATGACTTTGAGATATTATCGATATGGTTTTGCAAAGAGCGTTCCATACAATAAGTCCATAGATATTCTCAAAGTGCAAAATGTTTCCTGAACTTGAATTGCTTGATTGTTTCGATTGAGTACGGCGAGGGACGGCACTATCGCTACTCGGGATATCGAGAAGTTTATCCTTGAAGTTTCGAGGACGAAACTTTTTGTTGGTTGGTAAGTATGTAACGCCCCGCTCTGCGCCGGCGTTATATATCAAGGTGAGTGGGCAGAACTTCGTTCTCTGATTCTTGCATGCCTTAATAATAACCTGAGTTTTTGCTTGCAATGTTTTCTTAAGAGAATGATAGAACCTGCCTTGCATGTTAATGAACGAACTCACCTAGCTTGTCTTTGAAACAATGCCTGCTTAACGAGAATCCTGAATCGCCTGCTTATAGTGCATGAATATGTTCACTATCGTCTATGCTTCGAGAGAACCATACTGTGCCTGAACGTGTTCAAGTGATAAGTCGGATTGCCCCGCAACAATGAGTGTATTCTGATGGTTTGTCTCGTCTGCATACTAGAGTTTATTTGATAGTGTTCCATGCATTCGCACGCGGTCGGACAATGGCTATTGGTGGAGAGCTGAACTGCATGTGTCACGGCTGCTACCATGATAGTGCAAAGCAACCATGAGTCACAGCTGCCTCTAGCATCAGATAAAGAGTCATTGGTATGCTGTTCCACCAGCTGCCGATCCTGAGATACTCGGGGACCGCCCTGCATATAGCTAAGTCATTGTGTTGGCTTGGATAGTGACTGCCCCTAAGAATGTGCATTGTGTGTCTAGCTTTGCATCAGACCCTCGAGTCGCACGAGACACGCTGTGCACACCCTGAAACATGAACGGTTTGCTTGCTTGCATATTCAATATGAAACTCTGTTTCCAAGCATGTTTCTAAACAAGTAAATTGACTCTGCTAGAACTGCATGAAACGAACCTAGGTAAAACTAGAAAGATCACTAGTAATGTAATGTTTTATAACATGATTACTTAGTGCCTGTTTGAGTGAATGCTTGTTTCTGTTCAGTTGATTTATCTCACCAGTACTTGTATAAAGTGCTGACCTACCAACAGTTTACTTGTTCGCAGGTACTGGATCGTCCGAGGGAGCGATAGGCGTGCCACAGTCCCGAAGACCCGGAATCCTGGTTTCGATTGTTGCCCCGAGAATGCTATCGTATAAGGGGGCATAATGTATGGAACGAACGTGTGCCTTTGCTAAAGGAAACCCAAGTTGCCTCGATTGTCCCGAACACTCAGTTGGCTAATGCATTGCATTGCAACAAGTCCCTTTCCGCTGCTTACTCGATTGATGCGATGATAGCCAACTATTAACTTAAACGATTGGCCTTGCACGGGCGCAACCCCAGGCCCGTGCGGCATCACGTCCCCCGAAAGCTCGAACGGGCCATTCGCTTGGCTCCCTTCCTCCCTCGCACCCGTGGGACGGGCGCGGTGATTCGAGTCCGGCGCGCCGAGACACGGTGATACGTGTCCGGTTCGTTAATTCCCGGCCGCACGGGCGTGGGGCAGGGCGGAGCGGCAGCCCGGGCGGGACCGGGGCGTGACAACTATAGGGCCCGATCTATAGACTCGGCTAACTGGTACAACTCCTCCTCCGGTAAGAATTCTAACACAACTAGATAAAGGTGTTAAAGCAATATTGTGTTTGGCAATAAAACTAGATGATATGAATGAGTGGGTGGCTCCCGTATCAAATAATTTCACAGCAGGAAAAGTAAAAGCAAGGGTAATACCTGCTATGACATCCACCTAATAATCCATGTCATCTACCTCCAATGCAAAAGCTCGCCCGTTCCTCTGCGGTTGTCCATGTCCGGCCCTCATATACTGCTCCTCCTGGGTAGGTAGCGGTGGTCCTCTCTGAAATCCTCCTGCTGCCGGGGGTCGAGGTGCTCCCGGTTCAGTCATCTGTTGGGCTGGCTTCGGTGCTGGAAGCGCTAGTCTCTGAACTGGCGGTGAAAGTGTCTGCTGCATTTGGCAGTCTCTCGCCAGGTGCTGTCCGGAGCCACACCTCATACACTGACCCAAGTGAGTCCGACAATCTCTTGATATAGGTCCGTGTTTCCCAAAATAACTGCAACAGGGCTTCCCCAGATTCTGGTACGGTGCTGCTCGGTGTTGCTGATGCTGCTGTGCCAAGGGACGTCTGATAGGTCCTCCCTGTTGTGTCCTGGCTGGTCCCTGTTGTATCCTTGATGATCCTTGTTGTGTCCTTAGCTGACCTTATTTTTCTCTGCTAATGGTTTCTTGTAATATGGCCTCTGTCAGTAGTTCAGCATAAGAGACTCGGGACTACGAGCTTGTATAATATTGTAGCTCCTGGGTCAGTCCTCGATGAAACCTCTTAGCCTTAGCCAAGTCATCTGGTATCAAAGCAGCGCCATATTTGCTGAGTCGACTAAACTCGGCATCATACTCGTCCACTGTTCGGTTCTCCTACTCCAAGTGAAGAAACTGATCGTACAGTGCATCTCTGACGGTGTCCGGGAAGTATTTCTTCTCGAAGCACTGCAAGAACTGCTCCCAAGTCTGGTAAGTACCCAACTGGCGCTCCATGGATTCCCACCAGTGATGAGCATTACCATCTAGAAGCGTCCGTATACCCGTCATCCATAGGTCCGTAGGTAACTGCGATGCCTCCAGTAGCTTCTGCATGTGAGTGATCCAGTTGGTAGTCTCCTCCGGGCTCTCAGTGCCCTTGTACGGCCTTGGACCCATCTGAATAAAGTCCTTTACTGAACCAACCCTAGCTCGAGGTACTGGAGCTAGTGCTTGGACTGGTACAGTAGCCTGTGCAGCCATCCTCTCCAGTGCTGCCAAAAATTCTTGCCTCTGCTCGGCTGCCTGCTGCCTCTGTTCCTGTATCATCATCTGAAAGAATTGGAATATCTGCACTTGGCCATCTTGCGGTACTGGGAAAGCTGGAAGGTTCCCAATAGGTGAAGCGGGAAGATCAGATGGAATTGGAGTGTGAGTCTGTCCATCTGGTCCCGGGAGCCTAGGAATCATTGGGGTCCCTCCTTGAGTCTGACCATTGACTCCAGAAGTTGTGTCGCCATCGGCGACAGTACATCCATTTTGCATATCCATCTCTCTGCAGGTGATGTACGAAACGATTAGAAGAAGTACAGGAATCAAACAGGATACAAGTATTAAATAAGAAGGATGAGTTTTAGTCAATCGTGGATGAGATCCTTATACTCTATTCCTATACGCAGGCTTGTTCGGTATAGTCACGTAACCGAGACAATATATTTTTGACCTGCATGGGCCACCACTAAAAATATGTCACGTTCCAGTCCCAAAATACGTAGGACTAGGAATACGTAACACGCCAGCCGTATGTATACGAACTCCAATATATGGAAACCATATACACACGTACGCTGTACATGAATATCTAATCCACAGTAGTAATATATTTTTACAATAAGTCACACACAATCTATATCTCATCCACAGCACAAATAATAGATAAATGGAAATCAATAACTGAATATCAAAGAAGCAGTCTCAAATAAGAAATCTCAAAGTGTGATAGTCAGATGAAAATAAATCCACTGTAAATCGACTATACCAAAACTACTAAAGAGAGAAGAGAATAAACTCTAATATAAGAATAAATGTCTCGAAAAGGAATAGCAACTAGAATCTCTAAACAGCTACAATGAATCACATATAATCAGAAGGTAAGATCACCTCAGACTGATAGCTAGCGTCAGGTCCAGGTCCATACTCCTGCGGGTACTCCTGCTCATCTATATCTGGAAAGGGACCAGGTCCTCAGAGGGACGTAACAAGATACATATAAATATGCCAATAAAGTACTGAAATATAAACATCCAATGGGGTCGCCTAACCGTCTAAGTGAATACAGTTAAGAACACCTTTCCCCACAAGTGAGCTATCTGGCTGAAAACTGGGATTTGGCATGGTTTTCTTTTGGAGATCCATGGGCCTAAAAAGGCACGTCGTCTTTCGAACGCCGGAGGCCTGCCTGATAATAATATAATATATAGTGGTCATCACCACCCGTATCTCCGACGGAGAATCCGGGCGCACAGAAAAAGTGCAAAGGAGCTCAAATGCGGTACTTATTGTTCTCCCCACCCAATGCTCTAAGCATGTCATGTCCACGACACGATAAACCTTTAATAACCACTAGGTCTACTAGCATGCAAAGTTTCTATTGGCAGTTATCCCTATCCATCGCACGACCTATACGTACCAGTGGCCAGCCGGGTACGCAAGTCCGTGTCCTACATGTGACTCACACTCGTGTAAGAATAGTGTCGTGGCCAATGAAACATAAATGCCTCATGAAGATGGGTAGTCTCATAAAGTAGGTCCAATGCATATACATAAATAAAAATATAGTACGACGACACCGTCGTTGCACCCAAGTTTTCTTGGACGCGCAATTTATATAACAGTTAAAATAAATAAACTATAATAAGCAGAAATAAGCATGCATGTCTCATATGAAATGTAAATACAGTACAATGGCAAGGTATACTTGCCTGGCAAAAAATCTGTAAAGTGTAAGCGTCCAAATGTCAAGGACACAGAACCTGGAACTAAGGACTCCGAATAAACGTCTCCGGATGCTGAAATAAATATCACCAACGTTTTCGGAATAAAAAAATAGCTAATAAGTACTTTCCTTTCGTCCAATTTGGACATAAGGGCAAAACGGTAATTTCGGATAAAAGTGGGGTCCACGTGTGGCCCACTTTGTACCGAAAAATGTGCCAAGGGTAACAGTCTCTAAATGGGATAAATTATAGGTCAAACAAACTCTAAATGTCAATACGAACCCAAAGGTACGTCCAAATGTGGATTCCGATGGGCCGAACACAATTTCGTCAAAAAGTCAATTGTGGGGCCCGCCAATTGGCGACTTGGTCAATCTGATAAGCGTGCACAAAATGCGCGCGAATTCCACAAAAGTTGCGACACGGGGTGTGTCCGTGGATACGGGCTAATTCTGGCGCGCATACGCGTCCGAATCAGTTTCTGCAAATTTTTACGTGTCCGGTTACGCTGCGTGCACCGTTCGATACACTTGGTACACGGTGGGGCGGTCTCGTTTGGCGGGACGCACTCCGTTTCATAACTTTTGGAAATCTGAGAAAAGTGGGTTCGCGGAGTTTTCCAACGAATTTGATTTTGTCTACAGCAGTTAATAATCTAGGGTTATTTAACAGAAATTAAACTAGGTCAAGTGGTCTACGCATACCAAAAAGAATCATCGAATTCAGATCTCTGTGGTGGGAGATACGAACTCTGAAACATGGGTGGTCACCGCAATTTTCTGCGATCCCAGAATTCGGTCTGTGTCCGCCAACTTTGGCGCTGTTTTCGTCTAGGGTTACGTGTTGTTCGAGGTCTACTAATACACAGATATGGAAGAGGGTTAAGGGGTGAGCATACCGGTGAAGACGGGGTGACGTTTGGTTGAGCGAGTCGACGGGAAACAACTCTGAAACACAGGTACCTCGCTGTGGGAATCTGCAGTGCGCGGGGTCGCGGTCGTCGGGATTTGTTTGGACGGCCTGGCGGGGTTCTCCGGCTGCGATGGCGGCGCTCCTTAGGTCTAGATGAGAAGAGGAGGGTCTGGATGATTGTAGGATTAGGGTTTTATAAATAGAATAATATATATATATATATATATATATATATATATATATATATATATATATATATATTTATGAAAGGGTGAGATAGAGTTTGGTTTGCTCGCGGGGTTCTCGGGTTCTAAGGAAAGTGGGCGGGTCTTGCACAGTGAATGGGGCAGCGTTGCTTGCTGGCTGCTAAGTAATGGAATGGAGTAATGGTTTTCTTTAGTTGTTCGAATGGGAATTGGTTAAGTTGTAATGGTTTGCTTTAGTACTTTGTTATTAGTTTGGTTATTAATTTATATTCTTTTCTTTTCTTTTCTTAATCTTTTTATAATACTTTTTCTAATTAAATATATATATGCATATATATATATATATATATATATATATATATATATATATATATATATATATATATATACTCATAAGAAAATTTCTAGATTATAATAATGCACACTATTAAGCTAGCAACTGCTCAAGGGGTCTCCTACATGAAATAAATTCTGAAAAATTCCTAATGGTCCCATAAATCCTCTAAGTGCACCAACACCTAAAATAAAAATTTATAAAAATCTATTTCTCCTAATTAGCCACTAATTACTACAATTAAATTATTAATTAATAATTAAAAGGGATATATACGATTTCTAGGACATGGGTTTTACAAATGTATGCTTGTTTCGATAAAAAGAGTAAATGTTTGTCTTGTTTGTGCAGAGACTAGTAGCCCGCCCTGATATTCCGGTCCTACGGGATCCAGGGGGTGCGGCTATTAGATAAGAGATAGATGGATTGAAACCTTGTATTGTCACGTTGTGTTGCTATTGTGATATGTGATATGCTTGTTATAGAGGGAGCTTGCGGTGGATGGAGGTTAAACGACAAGTTGGGAGACTAATACTGTGCCCTGAGCTCAGGGCGTGGCTATTAGAATGGTGGATGGAGATTGATGGGGTAAGACTAATAGTGCGTCCTAATGTTCCGGTCCTACGGGATCCAGGGGGACGTGGCTATTAGATGGGAGGCGGTGCTTCTGTTGAGAAGAGTTGAGTCTGTGTTAGAGAAGTTAGCTTGTTCATGGAGATAGCTGCATTCAGGTAGTTAGGGAGCATGCTAGGCTAGCCTTCTTGCATACCTAACTGTTTGATGCAGAGTCGGACAAGGAAAGAGAACCATATGTTCATATATGCATATGTTGCTAATTTGTATGTCTGCTGTAGGGATAACCGATTGGCAAGGGGTAAGAAACACATGGAGTTTATATATATAGCATGCTTGTCCATGAACATGTGTATCTTAGAGTTTATCTCATAGTATTTCATGCATTTGCATCGATCGAACAATGGCTATTAGTGAAGAGCTGAACCATGAGTCACAGCTGCTAATAGCACACAAGTTGAACTATCAATCAGATGTCAGTCCCCCAGAAACTCAGGATCGGTAGCAGTAATCCAGCTAACCAATGATATCTCGGGGACCGACATCTTGATTGAATGATAGTTCCTAAATGTTGCATGTCCCTAGAGTCTTTGAGTATAGTTCACGAGATACGCTGTGCACACCCGGATTGGTACATCGTGCTTGAACTGGTTGCCTCGATTGTTTGGTTGTATTGAATTCTGTTTTCAAAGATGTTTCCGAAAAGAAAGTAATATGACTCCGTTCCTCCTGCATGTAACAAATCTAGGTAAAACTAGAAAGACCATTAGTAATATAATATTTTATCACATGATTACTTAGTGTTGGTTTAATTGAATGTTGCTTCTGTTCGTTGATTTTAGACTCACCAGTACTTTCTCCAAAGTGCTGACCCACTAACAGTTTGCTTGTTCGTAGGTGCTAGATCGTCCGAGGAAGCGATAGGCGTGCCTCATCCCCAGGACCCAAAAATCTGATTTCGATGCCTTGAGCCGTATCGATTGCTTTGAGCTACTTTTGTATAGAGGGACATAATGTATGGAACGATGCCATTGTATATTAGAGAACCTCGTGCCTTGTGATTTGCCCCATATACTAAGATGGATTATTGTTTGCAACAATGTCCCTCCGCTGCTTACTCGATCGATTCAATGATAGCCACAACTTTAACGATGTTACCTTGTGTGGGAGCAACCCCAGGCTCGCACGACATCACCTCTCGAAGGAAACGATCGTCCCGCGGGAGCGCTGGCGCGGTGATTCGTGCCTAGCGGGGACGACCGATTCCTGCGGGAGATCGGGGCGTGACACACTACACTTGTCATGGTCAGGGAACTTGATATCAGTGTTAAAAGTTTGATGCACAACACCTTATACTTTAGATATCTGAATGCACAATACGCTATCTAGTTTAAGCATAATAGGTCTGAGGCAAGAACACGTTCGTGACACTAAGTTTGTATACGCAGCCTTTTCGTTTCATGGCATTTTTACATGTTGGTTTAACTTGATTTATCTTGGACGGGAAGGACGAATGGTAAGTTGGTAAGTTGTCATTTTACTCTTGATATTTCGTGATACGCTACGTCACGCTGCAACGTGAGTAGGCTTGTTTATCATATATGTCGTAAAACTGATCCTAAGGCAAGACAAGTATGACAACATAACAATAGTGTGTACATAACATGATTTTGTGTTTGGTTTTATTGAATGGGCGTGAAGCTTCCCCACCAATACATTCAATGTACTGATAAACCACCAGATTGCTTGTAGGGTGCGGAAGAACCTTGTTCGGTGTGGAGTTTTTCCTCGTGCGCACTAAGGCATGTAGCTAACTCTGGAGCCTTGGAGTGTTACAGTAAGAGCTGGAGCACAATATACATGACATATTGTATCATATACATGACGTAATGTATTGGAACGTCGCCTATCACCTCATCCCCATGTTGTAAGCCGTTTGGCACGCTTTATTGTTTTGAGAGAGAGAGAGAGAGAGAGCTTTAGCGACTTATAATCTCGGTCTAGCGCCGCTTGTAAGTTATGTTTCAATATTAATAAAAGAGCCTGTTTTTACTTCATACTTGTGTTTATTCTTATTCCGCTGCTTTAGGACTATCTGTGTGACTTTGTGGCTTAGTTTTAATAGGCTGTTTCGGTGCTTGCCTTGCGCAGGCGCAACTTAGGCTCGTGCGACATCACGCTCATGCGAGAACGATCGGCACTGTAGGACCAGGACATGATAGAAAATCTAAGAGAAAGTCCGTATTTTGCTCTTATGGTTCGCCATCCAAGACAACATGAAAAGAAGATCTGTATGGGGAGTCGTCGTCTTCGTACAGGGAGATCGCTACGGGTAAGGTAAGTGATTTCAAGTTATAATCTTCTTTTTTCTACTTGAGTTTGGTGAGGGGGTTGAACCTTTGGGTAAAGGGTTTAACATTGTTCTTTTATTAATCTTGTATATTTTGTCAAAAGTTATATAGATTAGAATCTGTCCAGGTAACGTAGTCACCAAACATATACTGTGTTTGATATGTCTTGGCGATCATAGTAGATTGATTTGTTATCTTCAGGTGGGTTGGCATCTGTGTCTGTGACCGAATCCGGTTCGGGTCACGCCTCGGTTCCCAAAAAGTGATATCAGAGCATGGTGTTGGTATTTCTGATCCCAACAAATGGTATCAGATCTCTCATGTTCTTGAGAAGGAATGTACAACCATGTCTACGGAACAGATGAACACCCGTATGATCACTCTCTCAGGAGGAAGCTTGACGATTTGGAAGCCAAGGATGGAGGATCTGCTCTGGTACAAGGACTTGCTTGGTCCGTTGGAGGACGACAGCGCAAATCCATCAGACAAAGCTTTTGATGACTTGAAACGACTGGATCAGATGGTCGTTGGATTCATCCGCCAATGGCTGAATAATTTGGTATTTCACCACCTATCCATTGAGATTTTGACAAAAGCATTGTGGGAGAAGCTACATTCGTACGAACGGAAGACGACTGACAAAAAGATGTTTCTTATTCACCAACTCGTCAACTCGAAGTACACGGAAGGTGTCCCCGGTGGCATAATATCTGAACGAGGTTCAGGGTATCATTAATCAGTTGTCTGCAATAAAGGTGGTGATTAATGATGAGCTTCAGGCCCTACTTCTTTTGAGTTTTCTGGTGAAAATATAGGAGACATTGGTAGTGTCGATAGGCAACTCTGCTCCTGATGCAGTTGTCATGGTAGAGGCAGTCAAAAGTAGCTTGTTGAACGAGGAGGTCCGGCATCAGCAGATGGAATCGTCGCAGGAGTCTGCATTGGTTGCTTTCTAGAGGAAATGAAGACTCAAGTTACATGTGAGGACAGGGAAGGGGGAGGGGGGGGGGGGGTCTCGGGATCTTGTGACCATGGACCGCAAGGAGGGCTGCTATCACTAAGAACTACATGAAAGTCAAAGCTGAGAAAGCCAAAGATAAGGATGATCAGGCAGATTTTATGGCTATGGGAGATCTCATTATCGCAGCAACCGGCACAGAAGAACCTTGGGGATCGCAAAAGAATTAACGAGGAGTTCAAAATTTTGACTCAAAGTCGGCTCTCCAAAGATGAATTTATGAACAAACTTGCAGACTAAATTTTTCTTAGACTTCTGAAAGAATTTCGAGCAATCAAACTATAGGATAATCATATGAAATTTGACACAAGTAAAGAGCATCATACAGACTGTGAAATAGTTTTTTTCAACTTACAAAGATGGCTTCTAAAAACAGTTTTTTTCTAAAACAAAAAAAGGTAAATTATAAGGGCACTGCACATTTTACTCGGGGCTAGCCCATTGAAAATTTAGAAAAAATTACAAGTTTGCCATCATGAAAGTTACTCGGGGCTAGTCCACTGTTATAATCAGGACTGTCAAAATTTTGACAGTCCTACCACTTGGAAGGACTGTCAAAATTTTGACAGTCCCATTTCCTAAAATTACAAGTTTTCCAAAGTTACTTGGGGCTAGCCCAAATTGTTATAATCAGGACTGTCAAAATTTTGACAGTCCTACCACTTGGAAGGACTGTCAAAATTTTGACAGTCCTACAAATTGTTAGGACTGTCAGTCCCACAAGTTATGTAGACTGTCAAAATTTTGACAGTCCTAATTTTAACCCACTGAAAATTTTATATAAAACTAGGACTGTCAGGATATTGACAGTCCCACAAGAAATGAGGACTGTCAAATTTGACAGTCCTCATTTGGGGCTAGCCCAAATTGTTATAATCAGGACTGTCAAAATTTTGACAGTCCTCATTTGGGGCTAGTCCAAATTGTTATAATCAGGACTGTCAAAATTTTGACAGTCCTTCCACTTGGAAGGACTGTCAAAATTTTGACAGTCCTCATTTGGGGCTAGCCCAAATTGTTATAATCAGGACTGTCAAAATTTTGACAGTCCACATAGCTTGTGGGACTGTCAAAATTATGACAGTCCTAACAATTTGTTAGGACTGTCAAAATGTTGACAGTCCCACAAGCTATGTGGACTGTCAAAATTTTGACAGTCCTAATTTTAACCCACTGAAAATTTTATATAAAACTAGGACTGTCAGGATTTTGACAGTCCCACAAACAATGAGGACTGTCAAAATTTTGACAGTCCTCATTTTAATTGTCAGGATTTTTTTTTAGTTTATTTCTATTTAGTTAGTTTTGGATTTTGATTTTTTTATTTAGTTTAACATCCAAAATAAAATATGTTATCATTGAACCAAAAAAAAAAAAAATCTACCGTACGAATATTACGTCTGTCGTCGATCAGACTTCAAACGGCCATAACTATTTGTTTTCAAATCGTTTTTCGTCACACAATAGGTCTATTTGTATGTTTTGGACGAGAGTAACACAATTCGTGTAGAGAGAATTTTCATCCGAAGTAAGACGTACATATTACAGGCAAAATATAAAATATAAAACATAAAACTTTAAAGTATCATAACTTTTGACTGGGAGATCGAAACAAGCTCCAGTTTGAGCCAAAATGACCGTATGAAAAAGTACTTCGGGATAAACCGTTTCACCGTTTGACGGACTTCCCAAATTTTTAGAATCGCAAAAAAACGATGTTTCGACTTCCAAATTTTACTTTTGGTACAATTTTTTTTTTATAAAATATTTAATGTATCAATAATAAATTTACTATTTTAAATAACAGAATACTTTAACAAATTTTAAGGATATTTTGAAATTGGCCCCCCCAACAATTAACAGAAAAAAAAAAAAAATTTAGGACTGTCAAAATTTTGACAGTCCTACCAATTTGTAGGACTGTCAAAATTTTGACAGTCCTAAAAATTCAACATACATTTTTAGGACTGTCAAAATTTTGATAGTCCTTCCAATTGGTAGGACTGTCAAAATTTTGACAGTCCTAAAAATCAACATTTTGACAGTTCTTCTATTTTTTCATTTTCTTTTTTGGTTTTGACGGCGACGACGACGGGAGGCGCGGCGACGGGAGGTTGCGGTGGAGGACGGGGGAGGAGGCGGAGGAGGACGGCGGGAGAGGGGAGGGCTCCGGTCGGGTAGGGAGGGTTTGGGAGGGTTTGGAAGTAGTGGGCTAGTATGAGTAAAATATTGGGTTAGTATAAGTAAAAATTCCTCTTTCGTGGGCTAGCCCCAATCCTGGGCTAGCCCCGAGTAAAATGTGTAGTGCCTTATCAAAAGCCCAAAAAAAGTGACAATGATGGTTGATCTCTGATATCTAAATTGATCTCTCAAGCCTGCAAGTTTTTGAACGAAATTTCGAATAGTGTTAAGTAGTTTATACCAACTATGAGGGGGGGGGGGGGGAGGAAGTTCTCGCCTCACGAACTTCTGTCTTTGTCTGTTCGGCATGGGAAGAGCGTCGGAGATGGGAGGTGGGTCACCGGAGACTCGTTGAGGACGTCGTGCACGTCCGGGCCCACATGTAGGGGCTGGAATGAGGGGAGGGTCTGGATCAAAGTGAAGAAAGAAGAGGAGTAAAGGTTTGAGCTAGAGAGTGAGGGTCTGGGAATTGTGTCCTCTGTTCGGTATAAGTGAACAATTGTTGCAAATTTAAATCCTCAGTTACAATTCTATTTGTTTTCAAATTAAAACCATTTTTTTTTTAGTTTTCTACCAAAATGTCTAGACCCATGATCCTAATTTCTGTTGGCTAAGAGGAGGAATTTAAATTCCTTCTAGAAACTAGGAAGGGGCAATGAAACTTCTTATTGGGAGCAAAAGTTGGTCACATAGGAAATTCAAAATTTTGTCCATTGTTCTTCTGGAATACATTTAGTTAATCACAAATTCCAATTACACTAACTACATTCCCAGTTGAGCTTAGGAATTTATTTACGGATTTTTTCATATAAAGTAATAAAATATATAATATTTATATAAAAAGGGATAACGTTGGGGTAATTGTGGATGGGGGGACCACTCGCCAACTCAGTTGGCGAGTTGCTGAGTTGGCGAGGAGCTCGCCAACTGAGTTGGCGGGGCACCCTCTTCGAGGGGCCGCTCGCCAACTCAGTTGGCGAGCCGCATGCTGAGTTGGCTTACAGCCGTTGCACAACGCTCGTATGCTCGCCAACTGAGTTGGCGAGTAAGGATCCGTTTCACAACGGCTATTACCAACAACGGCTATTACAATCTCCCTCTATAAATTACCTATCTCAACCCATTCATCTCACACTCAATCTACTTCATCTATTTTCTCTCTTCCCTCTAGCAAAGTCTCCAACACTCTCTCTGTCTCTCTGCCCGCAGCTAAAGTTCATTTGAGGTTTTCTGTAGCCGAAGTTGTCAACCGTCATGGATCGTAGCGTAAGAATTGTATGCTCGCACGGCGGTACAGTAAATGGGTTAAATTATGAAGGAGGAGAAAGTATTATTTTTTCAACTTATCCGAATATTAGTTTTGAAAATATACGTAATCATATTATTGAACGTTGTTCTATTCATTATGATTTTATTTTGAAGTCTATTTTTGGTTCTAATTGTTTTTTGATAGATAGTGAAGATGCATGGAATTATATTCTTGAGATTAATTCACAATCACGGTATATAAAAATATATGTTATTAAAGTAGCAGCAACCTTAGATAGTAGAAATAATGAATATTTTTCTGAATATCAGCATGTTAGTTCAGGTGCTAGTTCTTCTCAACAAATAGTTTCATTTATCCAAGAAAGTCATTCATCAGATGAATCTAACCATGATGATGATAGTGACAACGACGAAGGAAATAGTGATGATTTAGTTGAAAATGTAGATTATAGGGTAGATGATGATGTTGTAAAAGCTATCACTGATGAATTATTTAAGGGACAATCATTTCCTAGTCGTTCTCACTTTAGAAGCTTTATTAGTAATTTAGCAATTAAATATAATTTTAGTTGTTCAGCTAGTGATATGAATAATGCTCGTGGAATTATATATAGTTGTGATCAACCGAATTGTAATTGGAGAGTATATGTCAAATCTATTGGAAATGGCGATATAGTTAAAGTTAGTACATTAGAAAATCGTCATTCTTGTTTAGGAAGACTTAGTACAGGACGTCATCGACTAGCTACCGCTTCATGGATTAAGACCATGATAATTGACATTATTAGAGATAACCAGTCATACAGTCCATCACAAATTGTTAAAGATATATATAGGGAGCACCGTATACAAGTTAGTTATTCCAAAGCATGGAGAGCCCGAGAGACAGCATTAGCTGAAATTAATGGTAGTTATGATGAGGCATACGCTAGTCTTGAGGAGTATTGTTATAGAATTATGGAGACAAATCCAGGTAGTACATGTTTTATTAAAACTACCGAAAACAATAGCTTCCAACGAATTTTTATTTGTTTTAAAGCATGTATTGATGGATTTTTAAGTGGATGTTTACCAATTATTAGTACTGATGCTACATTTCTTTCGTCAAAATATCAAGGTATCTTATTTATTGCTTGTGCTCACGATCCTAACTATCAATTATATCCTATAGCTTATGCTGTTGCTGAAGGTGAGAATAGTGATTCTTGGTCTTGGTTTTTAAATTCTCTTAAAATATCTTTTGAAAGTTGTTTTAATGATTGGAGTTCAATTTCATTTATATCTGACAAGCAAAAGGGTTTAATAAATGCTGTTCGTGCTATTTTTCCTGCATCTTCTCATTTTTTTTGTATTCAACATTTTAAACAAAACATGAAAAAAGTTACAAAAGAACCAGTATTTCAACGCTTGTTAGACTCGCTTGCTAGATCATATAATAAAACGGATGCAGAGAGTGTGTTTGATATAATTAAAGCCGAGAACATAATTTTGTACGATTGGCTTCTTGGTGTAAACGATGAAAGTCGTCGATTTGAACATTGGATAACAGCGTATGCTAGTTGTCCTAGATTAGATATTAACACTTCTAATCTTGCTGAATGTTTCAACAGCTGGATTAAGAAATTACGAGATAAGCCAATAACAACACTTCTCGATGGTATTAGAGCCAAGATTATTACACTTCATGACAATCGTAGAAAGTTTGCTGAAAATGTTGACACAGATTATTGTCCGAAGATGTTAAAAAATATGGCTTCTATTATCAAAGAGAAGAACCACCTAGAAATATTAGCTATTGATAATTATAGGTTTGAAATAATAGACCGGGCAACAAGTAGAACATATATTGTTAATCTAACTGACAGATCTTGTACATGTTTAAGATGGTACCATACGTATATACCATGTATACATGCATGTTTTGTTTGTAGATATTGCAATATTAGTATTGATAGTTTTTATCCTGCAGTATTTTTGACGGCTACCTTGAGGAGTGTATACGCGCAAAATATGGAGCCAATTCCAGTTCCCTACGAGATCCAAGGTCCTTTGCATCTCACAAATTCTGTCAAATTGGCGTATAAAAACGCAAGAGTAGCAGCTCCCCACGCATGCTCAGTAGGTTTGGTCAGATCATCCAAGAATGGTAAAAGCTGCACATTTACCATATTTCCCGATGCATCGGGAAATAGAATTGCACCACATAAACAGAGCAGATACGCTCTAGTGCAACGAATGACCTGGATTTATTAAGTGTTAAACAAATTTATTAAATTGCACAACTAAATTAAGTAATAAACAAATTTACTAATTAAAATACATACCCGATTTTCATCTACATCAACCACCCCATCAATAGTTTGATGTAGGTCTATAAAGTTGCCACGGAGCCATGAAAATTTTACATAATTGCCATCTTTTAGACCAGGAGGAGGGCTAACACCGAGATAGCTCCGGATCAGATCAGATCCCTTTAAGTGCGGATCAAAATATATAGCGTTACCTTTAATAGGTAACCCTAGTATATTCGCCACATCAAAAAGGGTGATCGTCATCTCGCCGAATGGGAGTTGAAAAGTGTTGCGTTCTGGCCACCAACGTTCCGCAAGGCTTACAACTAAATGAAGATCGTGAATTAAATATCTAACACGATCTATATAGTGGAATCCAAAGGATTCCACCAAAGCCTTTTGAGCTGGATTAAGCTCCCACGTACGATAATTCCTTTCAGACCGCCAATGTACGTGGATCCGGGTTCGTAAAGCATTATCATGGTCGTATAACTATAAAAATTATATGCATTAATAAAGTAAACATAGACATTCTAAAAAATATATACATAACTAAAGTTAGCAACTTGTAATTTCAAAAAATACCTCGCCAGTAAAAATCTGAGTAGATATGTGCTCTTCACGTTGCTTAAGAATAAGCTCGGTAGTCGGTCCGCCAGGAATACGACCGTCATTGCGGGTAGCCATCGCCAGTAAATATCAAGAGGAGGAGAATTTGGTGTAAGGAGGGTTTGGGGTAGGAGGAGAATGTGAATGTTGTGAGAGGAGTGTTGGGTGGGGGGGTGTTTATAGGAATGTGGAAAATAGCCGTTGGAAAATAGCCGTTGGCCCAGTCAGCATGCGGCTCGCCAACTGAGTTGGCGAGCGGCCCCTCGAAGAGGGTGCCCCGCCAACTCAGTTGGCGAGCCCCTCGCCAACTCAGCAGCTCGCCAACTGAGTTGGCGAGTGGTCCCCCCATCCGCAATACCCCAAAAGTTATCCCTTTTTATATAAATAATATATATTTTATTACTTTACATGAAAAAATCCGATTTATTTAAGATGTTATCAAGAATTAAGTTTTTTGAATTAAAAATTAACAAAATAGTTCTAGAAAAGTCCCAAAAATAGGATTTTATATTTTTATTAACTCATTAATTCTAAAACAATATTTAGAAAATCTAGAAATTTATTTTAAAATTGAATTCGAATTCAAGGGGGTTACACCTTTATAGCTTGGAAAACAGTGTGTGTGTGTTTTTACCATTTTAGGGTTATAGGGCCAGGGTTGGATGGGTCGATACTATACTAATGAGGAAGGAGAAGGAGGAAAGGAAGGAAGAAAGTAAAGAAAGGAAAGGAAAGATATAAAGAAAGGAAGTACGGAAAGAAAGAAAGAAAGAAAGAAAGGAAGGATAAATAGAAAATAAGACTTAAGTTAGAAGCAAGTTAGTAAAGAAGTAAAAGGAAGGAGGAGATGTCAAGGTGAGAGAAAGAGGTAAAAAGTAGGAGGTGACATAAGGAGAGTGATGTCTTAAAGGCTAACAAAGTGACCAAGCAAGTTAAGTATATCACAGAAGCTCAAGCTCCTCTATGACAAGTAGGTCAAGATATTCTTTTATTATAATATTATATAATATTTACATAAAAAATATTATTATACTAAAATTTTAGAAGTTCGTAAAAACTATAGTAATATATATGATAATAAAAATTCGTTCTCATAGAAATATTAATATTAAAACAAAGTTTTGGAAACCAGTTATGACATTTGGTTTTCTCAAATTTCTCGACTTGTGTACCAGTCGCACCTATGTATCTCATGAGATATGCTTTGTTTTTGAACTATTAATGACTTATGCAACCAAAAAACTTTAACGATTTTTTTGAGACAATAATCTAACCTGCAGACTTTACAAGATTAGTAGAGAACCTTGGGAGTTCGAAGAACCCACCATTGACCTATATATAAAACGACATACAAAAACGGGGTAAAAATTCCTAAGTTGTCTTATCATGGAAATATATCACTGATATACTACTCGACAGTAAGCACAACGACAAGAACATGTTTTATTAATTATGACCATTGGATTTTGATCCAACGGTCAATATTATATAAACCTTCAATATTGTAATCATTTATTCACACTTCTCTTCTTTTATTTCATTCTCCTCTCCTTCATGTTGGGAATGCGGTATGATCAGAACCGAAGTTGGCCACAAACACGGACGTGGAAGCGATGCCAACCCACCTGAAGATAACGAACCAACATCTAACAAAAGCATAAAGACAAATCAAATACAATATTTTTGGTGACTATGTTACCTGGACAAACTCCAATCTATATAAACTTCCAATAAGATAAAAATATTGAATAAAAAATGTTGAACCCTTTGTCCCTAAGTTTAACACCTCACCAAACTCAAGAAGAAAAAAAGAGATATAACTAAAAATCACTCACCCAACCTCGTAGTGGTCCCCCTGAACGAAGAAGATGAGCCATCGAACAGATCTCTTCCAACTGTCTCCTTGAACAAAGAAGACGATTACCCGAACAGATCTCCTCTTCCAACTATCTCGAATGACGAGTCCAAAAGCAAAGTACGAACTTTTTCTTAAATTTTATGTGGACCTGCACCCTTGAATCTCCGTATTGAGCTTCTTATGCCAACCACCCTCACACATATATATAAGTCGAGAAAACCTAATTTAGGGCATAAAAAATTTCTAAAATATCCAGCACTAATCCTGGCCATCCAAATTTGATCACACAAATATTTGATGCGAATTTGGGGGCCCGCACTTATCTATTTGTATATTTTCTTTCTTTCTCAGGCTGGACCCCAATACTTCACACTCTCACTCGCCCTTCCCTCCATGTGAGCCTAATCGAGCATCGTGGGAGCGAAGCATGTGCTCTTTAGCCGGCTTGGAAGCAGACTGAACTCGTGCAAAACATTTAGCTCGCATCGCTCGCCTGTAGGCAAGTACATTTTGCTTTCGAGGAGGCTATGTTCTTTTTTGACTTCGGATTTGTGTGTCCTTTTCATCGTTCTTTGTATTCAATAACTAGTGGGCATCAAGCCATTGCTATATAACTCAACGATTCTTAAATCGATTGAGAAATTATTAAGTTATCAATGTTTTCATGACTTGTATTTTTTTTTTATCATGATCTCGTGTATGTACGTTGTATGCCTGTAGAACTTGACACACTTGTCATCAGAGTTATGAGGGACGAACACAAACACTTGGTGGCCTAGAGTTCTCTATTGGTCATATGAACAAGTAATTGAAAGAATTAGATTGTTACCTACTAGAGATGAGCTCTAGTGAAGATCTAATCCACAAAATTAGGTTGAGTGCTTCTCTACGGATTTGGAAGCCTCCTTGAGTCTCTTTGAGTCTAGGTTGTCAAGGATTGTTCCATGGTTTCTTGTAATGGAAGAAAATAGAATGGAGAAAGAAAAAGTTATGGTTTTTGATGGAGAAGAAGAGTGTGGGAATGATTTTGGGCTACCTCTCTCTCTCTCTCTCTCTCTCTCTCTCTCTATATATATATATATATATATATATATATATATATAGCTTGGAAGCAGACTGAACTCGTGCACAACATTTAGCTCGCATCGCTCGCCTGTAGGCAAGTACATTTTGCTTTCGAGGAGGCTATGTTCTTTTTTGACTTCGGATTTGTGTATCCTTTTCATCGTTCTTTGTATTCAATAACTATTGGGCATCAAGCCATTGCTATATAACTCAACGATTCTTAAATCGATTGAGAAATTATTAAGTTATCAATGTTTTCATGACTTGTAAATTTTTTTTATCATGATCTCGTGTATGTACGTTGTATGCCTATAGAACTTGACACACTTGTCATCAGAGTTACGAGGGATGAACACAAAAACTTGGTGGCCTAGAGTTCTCTATTGGTCATATGAACAAGTAATTGAAAGAATTAGATTGTTACCTACTAGAGATGAGCTCTAGTGAAAATCTAATCCACAAAATTAGGTTGAGTGCTTCTCTACGGATTTGGAAGCCTTCTTGAGTTTCTTTGAGTCTAGGTTGTCAAGGATTGGTCCATGGCTTCTTGTAATGGAAGAAAATAGAATGGAGAAAGAAAAAGTTATGGTTTTTGATGGAGAAGAAGAGTGTGGGAATGATTTTGGGCTCTCTCTCTCTCTCTCTCTCTCTCTCTATATATATATATATATATATATATATATATATATATATATATATATATATATATATATATATATATATATATATATATATATATATATATACCTTGGTTATGGATAGGAAGGAATCAATTAGTTATAGAGGAAAACGTTGTTAGCTTCTAAAAGTTTCCTCTTTGGAAAAGAACTAGAATAGAATATTCTCTCAATACTAACTAATTAAATAGTTATCTAATAATTATAATTAGCAAATAAATTATTTAGGAAAAAATAATTCCAAATGGCAAGATTTGAATTTTAGGAGGTTACATTCCTTATGCACTCACATTATTCTTTAAAGAGTGGAATTCAGTTAGTGTTTAGTTAGAATAGTTATTTTATTCTACCAGGTTTGTTTCCAAGACCATCTTGAGTTGTAGTGGATCATTGGATAATTTTTCTTTAATTAAATAAATGAGACTATAATGTATATTTTTTCATATTTTGGTTATGACTTAGTCTTGCAAATGATATATGTGTATAATTACTTATTATGGACCATTGTGTATCATATACATCATACTACCGTCGATGTTGCGCCGTAGGCTCTCATATCCAAGTAATGGTAGCGGGTCGTGACATCTGATAACACTTGGGTGTTGGTCAATCTACCTAAAGAAGAAAATTTTATTGGATGTAAATGGATCTGCAAGAAGAAGATAAGAGCCGATGGAACTATTGATAAGTTCCAAGCAAAGCTAGTGGCTAAAGGATTTTGTTTGAAATAATAGATCGACTACTTCGATCGTATGCTCCTGTTGTGCAGATGACAATTATCAAGATATTGATCGCACTAAGTGTAATTCATAAGCTACTGATTCTCTAAATGGATGTCAAAACAACAATCCTGAATAGATATTTGACAAAAAAAGATTTACATGAATCAACCAGAAGGTTTTGTCGTCAACGGACTTGAAGACAAAATGTGCAGACTGATAAAATCTTTTTATGATCTAAAGCAGGCTCCCAAGATCTAGCATGAAAATTTTGATAAAGTTATTAGATCAAACAGCTATATTGTTTGCGAGACTGATATATATACGTCTACACTAAGTTTGCTGATGACATATGGGTCATTGTGTGTTTGTATGATAATATGCTAATCCTAGGTACATATATCGATAGCGTCATAGAGACCAAAAAGTTTCTCTTGTCCAAATTCAATGTAAAAAAATAATAGATGTTGATATTATTCTTGCATTAAAGATTATTCAGACGAAAGTTGGACTTACTTTATCACAAGCTCAGTAAGTAGAGAAGATGCTCACGTGCTATGGATATGAGGATCTTTTAGGGATCCTTACTCGATAAAGGTGTGGCATGAAGCTGAAGCTAAAGTCGGGGAAGATTGTCAGGTATATGGACTATTCAAACATCATTGGTAATTTAAGAACACGATGAGTTGTATTAGACCTGACATTGCTTTCGTTGTTCAGATATTGAGTCAGTTCACGAGCAATCCAAGTGTGGAATATTAGAAAGCTGTGGAAAAAGTTTTGAGATATCTTAAGAGAACTCAGAAATTTTTATTATACTACAATGGTTATCTAACTATATTAGAAGGATTCAACGATGCTAGTTTGTGCTCAGAAGAGAGCGAAAGGTCCACATAATTATTTGTCTTCTCTATGGATGAAGTTTTTATATCTTGGAAGTCGAAGAAATAGACATTTCTCTCTCACTCATTTGCAGAGTCTGAGTTCTATGCACTAGCTATAGTGAAAGATGGAGTAGAATAGCTTTGGGAGCTCATGTATGATCTTCCTCCAGTTTGAGCACAGATTTTGGTTGTACCGATATATTGTGACAACCAAGCAACTGTAGCAATGACATTCAGTGCTCTCTTTAATAGGAAGAAAAAAATGAGACTTCGTCACACAAAACTAAATAAGAGCATCTTATATGGCGTCATTGCAGTAGTTGATGCTCGAAGCCTGGAGAATCTGGCAGACCCGTTCACCAAATGCCTCGAGCACCGTCTTTTCGAGGACATGAGAACTAAAATGGGCTTGAAGGAGTTATGATGTAATGTCTTTGTAATTCAACCAAAAAGTATTTTGTTAATAGTTTTAGAAAAAATCTACGAGGTGTCTTATTTGGTTTAAGGAAAGACCATTGATTGGGATACATCAGGTACAAAGGTTTGTCCGTTGAGACATTGTTGGGATTGGATCCCGGAACCTTTGGGTCTAGTACTGTTTTCTCCAGGTAAAGAGCAAGTCTTGTGGGAGGTTGTCTTTAAGACTTGATCAGTTATTGAGCATTTATGATGCTCGGTATACTTTCAGGAATCACGGGTAGCTCAACATTACAATAGGATAAGTTGCCCATGTTATAGTGATGTGACAATACATAAGATGGGACTTCGACTTCAAGCCATGTTACAATGGTGTAGCATCATATAGAGGCAGGTGGACTCATGGTGAAAGGTAGATAGTAGTAGCATAGAACTACAAAGAGGCATAGTACCTCATGCTACAATGGCATGACACTACAAGAGGTGCGACCTCGGCTTCGGGCCATGTCATAGTGGCATAGCACCGAAATGGGTCAGGTAGTCCCATGCTGGTTGTAGTACAATAGTACAAAGAGACTAGTATCTCATGCTACAATGGGGAGAGCACATGAGGTATTGAGACCTCTGGTTTGGGCATATCAAATCAGTGTAGCACCGCAAAAAGGCAGGTAGCCACATATTGCAATTTTAAACTCTCTAAGAAAAGAACTCACATATGATAGCTACAAAGATACCATGTCAACACGAGGCCTTTAACATACAAGTAGAGGCATGATTGATGTAATTGTGTGAGTAATGAGAATTATAGCTATGGCATTGAATTCAAGACTTAGTACATTCTGTATTGTACTATTCAAGTCATAAGAGATATCTATTCTAATGAACGATGTACAGTCACTGTGGGGAACGCTCAAGTCAAATATTGAAATATGTGGAAGATTGTTAGAATTTATTTTGAAATCGATTATTAGTGATCTGGTCCCACCTTTCCAAGTTAAGGCAAAGTCCCAAGTGTGTATATTAGTATATGAGCTTTCGTTTATTATCGTATACAATGAGGTGTGTTAGCTCAAGTGGTTAGTATGATGGAAGATTTCTAGTGGGCAAGGTTCACATCCCACAACAAACCTTTGTTTTGCCATCAATTCATAAAAGACTACCTTTGAAGCTAAGCCCTAACTCGGAATTAGACACGGACATGAACGAATGGCGCAAAGTAGTGTTTCGAAAGCACACTTTACAGTTCACACGAACGCAGAGAAGGTACAAATTCGAGGTTCAACTTGCCATCGGCTATGTTGTCGCAATTTTGTTGCAAGTGAGACGGTTCAATTTTGTCCTGCTCAATTGGAATTGACTCTCTGGTTATCCGCCCACGTTGGTAATGGACGATTATGACTGCTAGAAGTTAGCTCCCCTAAAGTCAGTGTTTATTCAGCAACTTTGTTGCTTTATTTTATATTTTAGTAGATTCACAGCTTGCTTTCTAGCGGTTTACACCGCGGTCACCACTTCTGTGGTCGCAACTCTCTTGCAAGTTCACCACTTCCATGGTCTCCTCTCTCGAAGACTTATGCGGCTTTTTCCGAGAATTCAACACCAATAACAAGCACCGCAGTTTCCTTCTACACTGCAGGACAAAATTCTACATTAAATGGGAATTAAATAAGTCAGAAATATAACTTAAAAAAATACATTCATCTTTTTTTTTAGGCTGATGACAAAGGCACTACAAAATACACTCAGGCTGGCCCAATTTTTTTTTTCTCTAAATTTTACTCAGAGCTAGTCCAAAATTTTATTTAGAACTGTTAAAATTTTGACAGTCCTTGACTGTTGACAGTCATAAATATATTTTTGATCTAATCCTGAGTAAAAATTTAAGTGAAAAATTTAGAAAAAAAAAATTTAGGGCAGCTCAAGTCATCTTTGCAGTACCTTTATCAAGAACCTTTTTTTTATCCTCCTATCCTATCGGGAGCTACTACATGTCTTTTCTACAATGTCATACACAATCGTAGAGAGCTAATGACAAATACCAACAATACAGTCGCACGTTTCCTCATGATCACTAGGATCTCAAAACTCTAAACAAAAACAAATTTCTTTACTTGGTAACAAAAGCCGATAAATGCGAAAGAAAGTCGGGTACATGTTGCAAATATATGTATGCGTACCTCTATTTAGATATGTCAGTAAGTTGTAACATTAGTATAACCAACATATATCATGTACGAATACCTTTCGCGCTCCTGTACAATAAAGATACTATTGACAAGATTAGTTGGTATATGACGAAAACATTTTTCCAGAACAGTATATAACCAACAAACTGCTCAACATAATTGGTTTTATATAGCTCAAGTAAAAAAAAAAAAAAAAAAACTATAATTGCATATATCTCCTTTGTAATTAACATAGGATCACATGATTGTCAAGACTATTACAATGTATAAAATCTTAAAAAGACTAGGGTAGATCTCATCAGTCTTTAAAGTTAGCTGCCCATACGAGAGCGATTGAGAAGAGCGTATCTATCCAACAACTTGAAAAGATCTGAGAGCTTCAATTCCAGGATCACACAATAAAACTGAAACCATGTACAAAGATAAATGGAGTTCAATAGTCCATCAATTAATAAATCCAAAT
Source organism: Iris macrosiphon (assembly GCA_036927795.1). Lineage (NCBI taxonomy): Eukaryota > Viridiplantae > Streptophyta > Magnoliopsida > Asparagales > Iridaceae > Iris > Iris macrosiphon. The sequence goes on from JAYESA010000004.1 coordinate 213,231,841, forward strand.
AGAATGTTTGTAGGCAAAAAGTAAAATAGATAAAGGTACATCAGAAAAAATGGGCAAGAAGTTTTACCAGATTTTGCACACAATTACTAGAATGATGTCAAACTGGTCGCCAACAATTAAGAGCAGGAGCATCAGGTCTGCACGGTAACATCTTACGATAATGGTGACCTGGGAAATGTAAAACATTTATAAATTCATAACGTAAAAAAAAAAGGGTGTACTCAAAGAGAAACACGGAAATTCTGTGAATCATTATTACCAGGAACTGAAGCTCCAGCTGACATAGATGTATGCATTGGATGTTGAAAAGCCATAGAGTCATGTCTCTCCATGTTGCGCCGTAAATGTCCTGCCAGGAAAGCATATCAATTGCATCTTCTAATTAGCCATATATAGGAAAACCTTCAAACGAATGCAATCTCCTTTCATAGTAAGTGGTAGATGCATGATTCAAAGCAAGTACAAAAAAGCAATTAATTCCCACAAGGATGGGACATATAAAATAAGCTAGGGAGGAAGATCACATGCAAAAAATACAAAGTTTAGTGAGATGTGCATCCCAAGGGATAAGAATGTCTTTATTGCTATTGCACAAACAACCACATACCTTCCTTGCCAAAAGGTGCCACTGAGGATGGTTGACCATTTCTCCCCCCAACCCACGCATTGTGCTGATTATCTCGACTAATTTCACTAGTATGTGCCCACCACTGATCATCAATATGATACTTCCTTTGACCCTTTGGGTGAGATGGCAAGTTGTAAGGATTATAGGGCTGTTTTATATTCTGTTGGGCCATGGGCTTCACACATGAAAAATGATTTGGTGGCTGGGGATGACTTGGAGGCACCTGTGCAGGTGGCAGGGGATGACTTGGAGGCGTTTGTGCAGGTGGCAGAGGATGATAAGTTCTCTGGTTGAAAGATCCACTACCTTGTTGAAACTGTTGCTTTGGATTAGAAGCTTGAGATGCAGAATACATATCATTACGCCCATACTCAATTGGTCTCAGGGATGTAAATCCAGGCATAGGTTGTGTATTGCAGTTTCCAGTCGACACAAAGCTAGCATGTTGCTGTAATACCATATCACCCTTTAAAGCAGAATTACCACTGCCATGGAAGGCATTTCCACTCATCTCTTGCTGGTTTCCCTGTATGTAAGGGAGAAGTCAAACAAAGTTACCTACAAAGAATCATGTGAAATAGCTAGCTGAAAGACGTACATTAGGGCCCCTGCAATAGTCATGTGCAGCAGAAACATAAAACGAAGGTGGTGGAGATGCTGGTAAAGGTGGTTTTGGGAGAGATTGCAGAGATGGTAGCCCGGGGGGCAGTGGAGGTGGGGGTGGTGGAGGGGGGTGTGGTAAGAGCGATGATGGTGGCAGAGGAGGTGGTGAAGGAGGTAAGGGTGGCAGTGGAGGTGGAGAATCTAACGGTAATGGCGGGGAACCTGATGGGAGTGGGGGCAACTCATTTTGGATGTCCAACTTTGGTTGCATATTAGTGCTAAAATTTTGATATCGAGAATCAAGTTCAAGGGAACCATTTCTTAATATGTCATTCTCGTCTTTTGAAGATGTAGCCACATCTTTCATTTCAAGTTCTCCATCCACATCCTTTAATTTGTGACCACACCCATCACCTGGAATGATAACACAAGTATCTTGCTCTTCCGTACTGCTGCCAGCTTCGACTTGTGATTGCTTGCCAGTTTCCTTGCGTAGATCACTGGAAAGATTGTCTTCGTCTTCAAAAATATTGGAAGCTAAAAACTCACGAAGCTCAATTGTTGCATTGCTGTTAAGCACAAAAAGTTCATAATTTAAACTGTTAGAGAAACTACACATGAAAAATACATTCTAAATGGATAATTAGAATGACAAATAGATCAAAGAAAATTCAATCATTTCGAGGAGAAATTAGAAACTGAATATCACAATTATGACATTGAAAAGACCATAAATATGAACTAGTACCAAATTCTTTTTTCCAGCCAAGATAAACAAATCTGTTTTTCTTAACCCAGTTTGTAACAACATGACTTCAGAAATGAACCCAGTTCATGAGCATTTTGACATAATTGAAGCAACCAACGTTTCTGAATGATCATGAAGCATCAGGGTTCCGGCAGGTTAAACAAGATCAAACTGATGTCCTTTGATCCAAAACTATTTTAACTTCAATTTCTAATGGACAATATTAAGATTCAGTTGTACTACTCAGTTGGGACTGTCATTCCTTCACTCTTTGGCGTGATTTTTCTTAGAGATGAATGGCAATTCCCTATAGCAAATTGTATCATCTTATCTGCTCGTATAGACTCTTCATAGTCTAGGAGACCATGGAGGGTGCTCCTTGATTGCATTAGCTTAAACTGCAATCCAAAAAGTAGTTCAACCTACTATCTGGCCACCTAGGTTTTATGACATGCCCTCTCATGCTTATAGCTATCTTCGCTAGGCGCTAACTTAGAGGGTTGACGTCAAGTTAACATCAAGTTATAAAACTTTGTCAAATATTGTACGGAGCTTTCTTATGCTATGGCCAACCACATTATGATGGAAGAAAGCATGGATGATGATGATGGTGGTGGTGAATTGTGCTATTCAGTTTCAGGACTAATGGATATTATTCAGATTCAGGGTTACTTCAGCTGTAAATGCCAGGCTTTTCTTCCATTTCTGGACTAACTGATATCACTAAGATTCAATTGTGTTATTAAGATCAAAATCATACAGATACTAACCAATATTGGCCGTAGAAACTCTTTTCCAGTCAATTCACTAAAGAAAAATTAAAAGAAAAGGAGAGTAGGGAAAAAGCATTATCAACACCATGATTCAGTCGTGTAGGATATGACATGCTACAATGCTCAATAAGATAACGCGCTATAACCATTACCATTTGTCGTACCTGTATACTTATAATTCACAACATTCATCCGGCTAAATTTATTTCACTCATTACTACCTATTGTGGGTGTACTTTGCCTAAAAGCAAGTAAATAAACAATAATATTTATTATGCATGAATAATTCATCAATTTTAAGCATTATCTGTTCAAAGTAAATGAGAAACAAGTCGTACATAAAATTATATCTAAACCTTGTCAGGATCTTAAGATTTGATCCGAATTTGACTCTTCACGATCCGGATCCCATACAGGGATCATATATTGTCAGACAATCCGAATCATGGATTTTACGATCCAATTTTGACTCTTCGCAATCCGGATCGCATATCCAGATACATGGATGGTATGATCCGGGTCGTGGAATCGGGATCCGAGCCGGATTTGATGATCCTAACCCACACAACCCAATTTGTGGTTGGAAGCATACTTTGACTTTTCTTTTGAAATTATGTATCGGTGTCAAAGAACGACACCTGTGTTTGGTGTCCACTAATCATCTTATGTTACCTAGACTCGGGTACGGGTGTCAGGTACATATTCAAGAGTCAGGTCCTTCAAACTCATAATTGAAAGACCCACGGACTCGGTTAAAAATGATCTAAACTTTGGATACGGGTACAGGGATATGACTATTAAAATAAATATATTTGAACATGGTTTCATAAAAAGATATATCATGTAATTAAATTTGTATAGCTTTATAAAAGACATGTAATTAAATTTTGCACGGTTTCATAAAAAGACAGCCTCTAATTAAATTTACATGATTTCATAAAAAGACAACTGTAATTAATTTTGCATGGTTTCATATATTTAAATTTATAATTAAATTTTCATAGTTGCATAAAAAGACATCATATAATTAAATTTGTAAGGTTTCACAAAAAGACGTGATTATAGTAAGCTTTATTGAACTAGTTGAATAAGTCTCTAAGGGACCGTCCCTTTAGCTCCCCTACTACTTTACTACCAGTCTACCATATTAAAATAAACTATCTACTTTACAATCACATTAAAATAAACTATCTACTTCACTACCAGTCTCCTGATTGTCATTATAAAGGATCTGATTGTCACCATGGAGGAACGGTTAGGGATTCCATACCCATACACGTCCTATTGGGTCGACACAGATACTTCTCCTTAAAGTTGAGAGTCCGGATAACAGAGCTAATCATGGGATAAACATATATTTATAATAACCATGTATCATAAGATACCTTCCATATTCATCAAAAAGCATGCCTTCCATCTCTCTTATTGGATCGTCAACAGAGCGCTCAACTCGTGATGGGCGTCTTCTTAAAAATCCATTGCCCAAGTCATTGTTTGGAACCTCAATGTCATCCATGTATCGACGAAGAAATGATTCAGGTAAAACCTTCCTCTCAAGCCATAACCTCAGAACCTACGAGCAACAGTTTTTATCCGTCAGAGTGAAGGATACCCTTCTTATTGTAGAATACAAGATCCGCAATCACCTTGAGACATTGACGACGATTCTCTTGTGCACCAGCTCCTGGTGGAGCAGCAGCACCCAAAAGGCGTGGTAACGCAGCTTCTACAGTGGGAATATATGAGGCCCCAGCAATTCCTGAATATTGCAAAGGTGAAAACATTTAGAAGTATATATTACATGATTGCTTACCATTGTTGCACAATTCTAGTAAATTGTTTCAAAATATATATGACATTGTAAATCAAGATTCGCAGTAATATGTATCGGCAATATTGCATCCTTTTTTTTGCTATCCGATCTAATAATGGACGCTACTGATACCAACCGATACCAAAAGTGGGACTCACTTTCCTGAACAATTCAACAAAAAGAAATTACAACGAAAAGAAAGAAATATGGAGAAAACGGTGTCGAAACAAATGATTCGGTGTGTTGAAGATGTACATGCTACAAGGTGTCGATAAGATTCCTTATCGACAATGTACCGATAATATCCCTTATCGACAATGTGTGGATAAGATTCCTTCTCGAAGTTGTATATGTATAGATACGTGCCGATGAGATTCTTTATCGAAGTCGTATATGTATAGATTCAATATCCATCAATCTTAATATTATTTTGTTGATGTCTAAAAATAGATAACAAATAATACATAGAACTCTGTGAAATATTTCCTAGTTTCTAATAATAACCCTTTCCCAAAACGAAGAACTCCCGAACTATAATCTGAAACCTATGAAACTGCCGAAATCACCGTTATCGATACTATAAGAAGGGTTTGTAACCGATTCCGATACCACAAACCTTGTTGCGTATGTGAATTTAAAATTACATCGAAGAGAATATGATAACTAAATTAGCATAAACTTTTGTTAAACACAATAGATAACAAATAATACATGAACAATCTATGATATATTTCCTAGTTTTTAATAATAACCCTTTCCCAAAATGAAGAACTTGAATCTCTGATCCAAAACCTTCGAAACTACCAAAAACATCGATATCGATACCAATAAGAAGGATTCGTAACCGATTCCGATACCGCGAACCTTGTTGTGTACATGAATTTAAAATTACATCGAGGAGAACCAAGCAACTAAATTACTATAAACTTTTGTTAAGCACAATAAGGTAGTATCCAAAGCATGAAAAAACTTTAGAAACGTTTCAATCGAATTGTAAAAATCTAACTTATAACTAGGTACCTTTGTGACTATGTGAACACTGGGTGATGGAGTCCACAAGAAAAAAAAGGTCGATTCTCCGGAGTAAGCTAGGTTCACTCTCCAATTTCCGGATCAGAAGTTCTACAACCTGCACATGATCATCCAAAACCAATTCAGCCTATTCCATGAGATCAAAGATGACAGAATCAAGACAATAAGCATATCAAAAAAAGGGAGACATATTTGCGACATGAAAACTAGTTGCTGCATATAAGCAGTAGTCAAATAAGCAAATGAACAACAACGTAAAAATAAAACAGAAATAATATTTGACTAAAGAACTGCCTACATTGAACCTTGTTTCTTCAAATGCAAAGCTTAGCTATGCTGCAAATAAATAAAAACTGAGGTTAATTTTCCAAGAAATCAGCACTCCGCAAAGGATTAGCTGGCTCAAATGATCATTCTTGTAATTATTTTTGCTTAATTTTGTTAGTTTGTTTTATAGGAGGATCAGGCTAACTCTGACCTCACCTTTCCGTCGTGAAAGCCAAGTTATTTTAAAAGAAGACTGAATAATCTTAGAAGTTAAATAGCAATAGAAACAAAAGTAAAGCGTGTAATTACAAGAAGACCCGATTCAAAGCTAGAGCTAATAAACAATGTAAATGGTTGCATCAAATAGGTAATGCACAATGTTAATTGGTAATCATCACCATCCGAGCCTTCTCCCATCAGAAGAAGGCCGGATATGGAGCATAATAGTGCGATATAAAAAAAAAATTGGCTAAGTTTTTATGACCAGTTATCTCTGCTGGTTTCAAATTCCTAGCCAAGATAGCTATGAGCAAGGGAGGGTCATGCCATAAAACCTAGGCAGCCAGTTGGTAGGTAGGTGGGTTATCTTTTGAACATGCACTTTAATCCTATGCAACCAAGGGTAATGCACCATAATATAATAAACATTTAAAAAATGAACACGATTACAGAGGCATTGGGTGGGTTGCAATCAAGTTTTAGCTATATGAGGTAGTTGCAGGGGTGGGGTCGGTCAGATTCCACAGGTACATAAACTGCTTGGATAGAAGTTATACATCCCTCTTTCGTGGAAGTAATTATTTCTTGCAAAGAACTAGGGTGGGTGGGTATTAGCGAAAAACGAAGGATGAAAGTAGACTAACCTCACTGGCAATACCATATTTGGCACAACTAAGGGCAAGACGTGTTGCACGTCCAATACTTTCTTTTGTTCTTGATAGTGTCTCCAGCATACCCTCTAAAGCATCACGAGCACTAGCAGCTTCAGTACCACCTCTTAGAGAACCCCCAAACTGTCTATATGGAGGACTAGTTTTGTGCCCATGTTCTTCATGATCTATTCGATTTGCTGATGTGTGTTGTCGAGCAGGTGCAGATGGAGAATCAAAAGAAGTAGGACATAACCCTTTTCCATCTTTTCTAAAAGAACTTTCTGTAGAGATAGGATGAACAGCTGAATCTGGACTTGGGCTCCTCCCACTAATCATAGGTGGAGTCGTAACTCCAGGAATAGCATTCTCGGGCAGTTGGGACAGGGATTGAGCAACTCTCCTCTTTGCTTGAGCAGCTGCTAAAAGATGTTTTATTGGCTTATAGGAATCTGAAAACTTTGAAGCAACTGATGACTTTGCTGCCTTATCTTCACTGACAGCGTCTGATCTGCGAATTGACAATTCATTTAACAGGTGCTGGTAGTAAAAGGTCCGTACACAACCAACCATCCATGGACATCATTATAAAATGTGTCGTTTGCAAAATGCACATGGCATACACACACCCATGAAAAAGATCATTTTAACATGCTTTGTTAGCAAAAGTAACATTCACACAAGCGCACACTGTGTGCGAGCATAGGAAGGTGCCCTAGAAAGAAGCAATATGTGGTGCAACTACCCACCTCCACTTCCATGGTATGATACAGTAAAATGTAATCTGATTCCATATATGTATCTGAACAAATATGGATATGTGACCCTTTTAATATATGGGTACAAATACAATGTTATCCAAAGAAAATTAATTTTAGTTGACTATCAGAACATCCATATGAATATGCTACCAAACAGGCCAACAGGCAACAACTTTATAGAAGGCGACAAAACATGTTCTAATATATAATATTTAATTAGGACTCGTATGTCCAAGTAATAAAGTACGTGACAACATGATAATCACTTAATGTGAATTTAGATACTTTCCCTATAGATAGCACTGTAGCATATGTGTATGCATTCTCAAACATGCATGGACACGCAAACACAAAAAAGGATATAGTTTCTTATACCGTTTTTCAGACAAAGCATCCTTCTCGATGTTGGACTCAGCTGAAAAATTAATGTTAGACCTATTCTCCACGACTCCACTTATCACATAATTTGATTTAGGCTTCCTGTTCAATTTCTCTGGAGTAGAAGATGACTTATTCTTAAATGTAGTCACTTGATTATGATTGTGGATAGATGCCTCGGAAGCTTGGAGTGTGGATTTTGAGGAACTGACTTCAACTTTCTTTGTTGGTAAACTGGCTGAAGATCTCATTTGAGACTTACTGGATTTATGCTCACTGGACTTAGCAAACCTGCCAAGAACAACTGAGGTCTTGGGTGAGACAAAAGTTGGCTTCTCATCTCTTATACAGGACTTGCTATACTCCAGCTTCTCAGGGCTGTGAAAATCACGTAATCCTGGGTCATTCTCTATCTTTATCTCCTTGCTTTCCAACAGAATGAGAGATGGAGAATCATGATCTTCTGTTACATGTAAGGTCCGGTCAGACAAGTTTCCTATGTCTCTTTTAAACTGCTGGTTTACAACCAAAGTATTACTCATGTTTACAGTACTGTCTATGCAACTTTCAACAACTTGACCATTTGGTTGTGTTGAGATCACAATGCTAGCAGAATGAGTTTTATGAACCGGAGTTCTGTGAACTTCATCATCATCATCAAACAGAAATGATCTCCTTCTGGAGTGGACATGCGTGATAGGAGACTTGTTATTATCAGAAGTCGCTATGCCATCCTTCACAAAATCTGGACTTGTAGTTTTATGTGCAGCACTTTTAGTTGGAGAAATTGATGCCGATTCCAATGCCCAATGATGTCTCTTTGAAAGAGGAAGGATAGTTTCATTAACTGTTATAGAACTCCTCTCATGCTGAGTTTCTGTAGTAGATGTCGTGCGAAGTTCAGCTTTCCCAGAAATCGCACAACTTTTAGTTTTTACAGCTTTATTTCCTTCACCTTTGGCAGCGAATTGAGATGAATTACTCTTTCTTGAACTCTTTTTAACACTCCCGACCTCTTCAGCATTTTTAGACCGTTTTGCTGGTCCAGAACCTTCAGCATTATTAGACAACTTATGCTTTCTATTCACAAGAAGCAACTCCTCCTTTCGAAGATCGGAAGGCGATCTTTCTGTAACTTCTCCATTGAAGGTATTTGGTTTATCTTTGTTCTGAATTCCATGTTGTACATCTTTTTCAGAAGAAATTGCATTAGATTTTTCCATGCTCCTTAAGCTCTTACCACTATTGGTTCTTGCAGATGGCCTTTTAGAGTTTTCAGCTGATTCACGAACACAATTCACCGAAATGATAGCACCCTCTCTATCCCCAAGCTCCTTTTTCTCTTTTGTAGGTATATTCTTTGTTCGGTTATGCAGAATATGTTTTTTCTTCACTTTAGAACCAGAGTCAACTTTTAGTCTTGTTTCATGAGCCACCACTACAGCAGTTTCAATATCTTTCTCTTCAACATTATGCACATTGACTGCATTTTCTATATCAATTGACAGGAGTTCAGTACATGTTTGGTAGTCACCATCAACCACCTCAGGATTACAGGTCTGCTTTCCACAAGCAGTAGAGCCATTTGGAAGAGTCTTCATTTCAGTTTCAGGTAGCAAGTCCGTGACATCTTTTTCATTCATGTCAGGCGTAGAACTTGCATAATTATCTTTCTTAGCCAAAGAATTATCAGAAGCTAGCTTGGCAACTGGAGTCTTTCCTTTCTTTGTCATTCTTACACCATCACTTGATGCTATATTACTATTTCCACCTGATAAAGCAGGAGATTCCATCCCATATAGTGTACTGGGTTTTGCAACAAAGGCTTTCCCATTCCGTTTCTGTGGACAGCATTCCAATGCATGAAGCTCGTAACTGGAGCATTCATTAGCAATATCCTCCTGCTCAAATTTCTCCTCAATATCTTTAGGATAAGTCATCATGTCAATTGTTTCGCCAAGTCCACTAGAATTTTTCTGTTGCAGTATTTCGAAAGCCTCACAAATCTCCTCAACAGCCTGGGGGAAAAATCTGACTTTTTTAGCTTGGCAACGAGCTAACACCTTACTCCTTGATTCATTAGTAAATACTTGAATGTCAGCAGGTGTAACGGAAGCACTGTGGGATGTAGATACAGGTGGAAAATTGCCATTAGCATACATTATGTACCATAAAGCCTTAGAACAATAATATTAGTAACAAAAAAACTTTAGATTGTGTGTGTGTGTGTGGGGGGGGGGGGAGTGTTGAATAAGTATATGGTCCAGGCATAAAGAAACATGCAAGCAAGAACATAACTAGAAAAGTGCCTAATAAATAGAAAACCATAAATTATACCTTCTGATAAAGAATAAACTTGCAAAAATACGACTCGTATCCATTTTGCTGTCTAATAAAAGAGAATAAGGGGAAAAGGATTTTCAAGGTTCAGAGTGTTGTATTACGTAAAATTGTCTCCTCGGAGGTGATACTTAACACCTCGGATCAATATAAAACTTCAAGAAGTGAGGCAAAAGGGTCATAAAGGGCAGGTAAGAACCTTCCTAGGGAAGGGAAGCACCCAGATTCAAAAGCTGGAAAGGTCATCATGGGCGACTGCACTCATTTCTCAACAAGAGTAGACAAATGATAGGTCCATGCTCTTCACCATTCAACTAATAGCAGGATTCACCGTCCTGTAGAAAAATCTGATTATTATCAGCAGCAGCACCCAAGCCTTCTAATTAGGAGAGGTCGGCTATGTAGCTTAAGAAGTTCCATAAAAGAATTGACATTTTTTTTTATGATTGGCTATTGACCTGACATGAACCTTCTATTCGGGTACTATTCCCAGGATAGCTATGAGCATGAGAGAGTCCATAAACCCTAGAAGACCCACTTGGTCGGTAGGTAAACTTACATTTTGGTTGTACAGTTTAAGCTCATGTAACCAAAGAGCACCCTCCAACCAAGTTCTGTTAAGTATTAGTATTATTACGTAATATCTCAACAAATGTGGACCTACATGTAATATTCCTATTGCTATATATATGAGTCCAATATCAAGGGGTTTATTATTTTCTTCTAGGTATCAGAGCCACTCTCAATCTAAACCCTAACCCTAGCCGCCGCCCCCCTTTCCTCTCTCTCACATCCACCAACAACCCCCAACCTCCGTTGTCGTCCCGCCGCCACCGTCGTCCCACCCCCCTTCCTCTCTCATCCGCCGGCACAACCCCCCCCCCCTCCGCTGCTGTCTAGCCGTCGCTGTCCCGCCGCAGCATTCGTCGTCGTCCAGAGTTGATGTAAAAAAAACGTTGGAGTCGAGTTTATTTATAGAGCAAACTATGATAGTTTTGCGTAAATCTCTTAACTTCGGCAACAACATCAAGATTTAACAGAGAGCAAACTGTGATTGTTTTGCGTGAATCTCTGTTCCTGGCTCGGCAACCACATCAGGATTTAACATAGAGAAAATTGTGATAGTTTTGCGTGAATCTTTATTCCTGACTTGTGTGTTTCATCTTTGATCTCTGTCAAGAATGCGTAAGCTAGAATTGACGGGGTTGATGTGAATATCGAACTGTTCCGAGCAACGATAGTTGAATCAAGAACTGAAAGATGCCGAACACTTAGGTGAATAGTAGTGCTGAAACCACCAGCATCGGGAACACATAGGCAGGGACACCGAGCACTAGTACGACTATTTCATCGATTTGACTTGTCGATCGAAGGCTGGATGATCCGGATGGCTACTCCACGTGGCACAAGAAGGTCGAAAAGACGCTTAGGGGAATGCGGTTGCCAAAGCATCTCATTGACAAACCTCCAAAGGCGGATGATCCCACATAAGAACAGTGGGAGACGGATGATAGCGGACTTTTCACAAAACCATCAATCGAGGAGATAGTTCAAAACACGAATTCGATAAAGGAATTATGGGAGATCCTAGCGGTTGCGTATGATGGCAAGCACGATTTGTCTCGTATTTATGATGCAGTTGTCAGCGTCTATCGAGCTGACCAAGGGGACAAGTCACATTAGGATCACTTTCGAGCTTTTAAGGCCCTGACTGATGAGGTGGATCACATGTTACCTTTGACGGCGGACTTCAATGAGGCGAGGACTCAATGCCAATACCTCTATGTCATGGCATACCTAGTCTCACTTCGTCCTGATGCGGATCTATACGGTCTCAAATTACTGGGGTTGATGTCACATCCCGACTCCGTAAAGTCGATAATCGTCCCTCGAACGTAATGTTGTGCGAGTCTAGATTGCACTCGCACAAGGCAAGAAGATAAAACATAGTGATTATTATCGAAACGACCATGTTACATCGGAAGAAATATTGAGTCACAAGGAAACACAATCAGAGTATACGAAACGAAGCTCTTTATTGAATAGCAGCGGTTACAAAGGCTCTCAATCGCCCCCAATGAATATGTCAAGTTGGCTTATAATACTCGTAAGGATCACACCATTCCATACATCATGTCTTCTTATATCCTCAGTCGAACACCTGCATGTTGTCGAACCTGAGCTTCGAACGCCTTGGGTACGTTCGAGCGATCTTTCGTACCTGGGGGTTGGGTATCTGTACCCATCTTGTACTGGTGAGCAGATTAACCCACTCGCCTAAACCGACACTAAGTAATCATGTGAAAGCATACAGTTTTATATAATGATCTTTCTATTTAGAACTAGATGAATTTCAGTTCATATTCAAGGCATATATATATATATATATATATATATATATATATATATATATATATCGAAAGCAGAAAAGCATGTACTCATGGTAAGCAATGTAGTCCGCAAGCATGTAAGCATGTTATACTCAAATCGCAAAGGTAATTAAACATGTTATACTCGATCGCATAGGTAACTAAGCATGCTTAGTTACCTTTGCGATTGAGTATAACATGCTTACATGCTCGTGGAACTACAATGCTTACCATGAGTGCATGCTTTTCTGCTTTCGATATATATATGTCATGAATATGAACAAAAAATCATCTAGTTCTAAATAGAAAGATCACCATATAAAATTGTATACTTTCACATGATTACTTAGTGTCAGTTTAGGTGAGTGGATTAACCTGCTCATCTGTACAAGATGTGTACAGATACTCAACCCCCTAGGTACGAAAGATCGCTCGGACGTACCCAAGGCGTTGTTATCTCAGGTTCGACAACATGCAAGTATTCAGCTGAGGATATAAGAAGACATGATGTATAGAACAGCGAGATCCTTTGTGAGAAAGACAGATTATCGAGTATTGTAAGCCAACTTGGCATATCCATTGGGGCGTTTAAGAGCCTTTTTAACCGCTGCAAATATTCAATAAAGAGCTTCGTTTCGTATACTCTGATTATTTTTTCTTGTGACTAGATATTTCTTCCGCTGCAACATGGTCGTTTCGATGATAATTACTATGTTTTATCTTCTTGCCTTGGGCGATTGCAATCTAGACTCGCACAGGATCACGCTTGGGGGACGATTATCGACTCTACACTCACCCGATTTTACGTTCTTGGACAATCATTCATTTTCTAAAATTGCTTCCGCGATCGATCGATTCTACGGAGTCGGGACGTGACAGCTGAGGTTCCAACTCTGATGGAAACCTATTTTGGTATCATACGGACAACGAAAATAGTTGGGACTGATACTAGCGATACACCTGTTGATCAATCTAGCTTAAATGTTGTTCGTGGTGGACTCCGCGGGGGTCACGGTGGTAGACGAGGTGGCCGTAATGCTGGCCGTAACGATGGACGAGGTAGTGGCGGCCGCGATGGAGGATGCTCATGTCACGTACATGCTTCAATTATGGCCAACCAAGATATTTTCAGTGGTAGTGTCTCAAAGCTCCTACCGCCAACGTTGCATCGGATGCTCATGTCGAAGAGTGGTCCGTGAAGATGACTTCAGAGATCTATGAGAAATTTGCCGAATTCCAAGCTCAGCGGAATGGTGAAGCCCCTACATCTGAATCCACAGACGGATACTCAACGGCGTGTGTGGTAAGGCCGAAGCAATGGATGATAGATTCTAGTACGTCTGATCACATGACAGGCGATGAAGGTATTTTCCATAACTATGTATATGTGGATCGTGTGACAGATATTACTGTTGCGAATGACAGTTTATTGAAAGTCCATGAAAAAAGTACTTAAGTCTCTCACAACCTGCCACTCACTTCAGTATTACACACATGGAAACATATTCAGTTTATTATCCATTAGTCGGATTACTCGTGGCTTGCACTGCTCGATAACATTTTTTTCTGATTGTTGTGTTTTTTGGGACCTGGAGACTGGGAAGACTATTGGTAGGGTGCAAGTGGCAAGAAGCTTGTACCTGTTTGAATTAAATTCGTCTGTTGCTTGTACCGGCATATCTCTCAGCACATTTGAGTTGCATTGTCGGCTAGGTCATTCGTCTACCCAAACTCTCCAGAAAATATGTCCATCACTATATCTTCGAGTTTCGTTTAATTGTAAGTCATGTAGCTTAGCCAAACATCATCATGCGTCTTATCCGACGAGTTTGAATAAAGTTGTTTCAGCACCTGGTGCATTCTGATATATGGGGATCCATACCCTATTGAGTCTGTGTTGGGGCTCAAATATTTTTTCTTTGTTGATGACTACTCGCAACTTTTGTCTAACGTTCCAAATTATTTGATATCTAGTGTACTATTAAATAAAAACCCAATTCAGGATTCGATTAAGTGTCTTCGAAGTGATAATGATCGTGAGTATGTATCTCGACAGTTCACTTTCTATCTTGCCAGACATGGGATTAACCACCACACTTCTTGTCCCTACAAGTAACACATCACAGCAAAATAGTGTGGCAGGACATAAGAACCGTCACCACCAACTCGAGCAATTGCATTTCATGCCAGTACCCCCAAAAAATTTTGGTCGGTTGTTGTTCCCATGGCTTGTTATCTGATCAATCGTATGACATGTGCTGTCTTCAATGGCAATTCTTCTTTTTTTAGGTTTTATTCAAATTTTACTCCATTTCCTGTATCCCTCAAAACTTGTTGGTGCTTGTGCTACGTTCGTGATCCTTGTACTACTCTTTCTAAATTGGATCCAAATGACTCGAGTGTATTTTCCTTGGGTATCATAAGGATCATAAGAAATGGTATCGTCGTTTTTTCCGACTTTGAGGAGGTATATCGTGTATCGGGATGTTACCTTTTGTCGAGAAAGAGTTTCCCTCATCCTCTCCAGTTAAAGAATCTGTCTCCAAAGTTTACCAGATGAGAATTTTCTTCTATATACGATTCAAACACAACAGTTGTCCATAAGAGTACCCTCCCCTATCGAGCCAGACTCATCGTCCCACGGTCGACGAATACGAGTTTCATCATATTCGAATCCATCAGACATGCCCTCCCCGTAGAGCCAATGTCATCATCAGAGTCCTTCTCTAACTCCACAAATTCACCACCGCCTGATCTATCAACTCGCTCCCATCGTGCATGTCATGACCATCCATTGTATGTTGACAACTATAAAGGGCTTGCGAGTCACACTTAGTCCTTGGTGGCTACTATTGATGGAATTCAGATCCCACAATCTGCCGAGAAGGGACACCAACATCCTGATTGGCGCATCGCTATGGAAGAGTAGATGTAGGCGCTACGGGAGAACTGTACATGGGACTTGGTGGATTTGCCTTCTGGTAAGAAGGCAGTAGGTTGGAAATGAGTGTACACAATCAAGGTGAAATCGGATGAAACTCTTGATTGCCTGAAGGCTCGTCTTGTGGCAAAAGGGTATTTCTCAGACTTATGGCGGGAATTATTTTGAAACTCTCTCTCTGGTTGCCAAGATGACCTCTATTTGATTGCTCTTGTCGTTAGATGTCCGATATGATTGACCCTTACTTCAGTTAGATGTGAAGAATACATTTCTTCATGGGAACCTTGAAGAGGAAGTATATGTAGTGCAACCTCTTAGGTACGTTGCAAGGGAGTGTAAAGTATGTCATCTGCGAAAGGTACTCTACGGCCTCAAACAATCAGCTCATGCTTGATTTGGTCGATTTATTCATGTAGTTACCCAGTTTAGCATGTGTCAATCGAAGAAAGATCATTCAGTATTTTACCGATGGACATCAACCAGATGGATACGACTTGATGTCTATGTTGATGATATCGTGATTACGGGGGGATGACAATCAGGGTATTGCCGAGCTGAAAAAGTTTCTGGACGGGAAGTTTCAGACCAAAAATATGGAAGCATTGAAGTACTTCTTGGGCATCGAAGTCACACGGAACGAGCAAGACATTGTAATGTCTGTAAACCTCACTATTTTTTTTGTTAATTAGATTTTACAAACAATGACATCATCGCATGTGTCACGAGGACATCATCGCTTGCATCATGGTGATGTCATCATGACATCACCTCTTTTACACTCTTCTAAGGACACCTCACCTCTCCTATGACATCACTCATGACATCACAACTCCCCTACACCCCTCACATGCCCCCATTCATTCACCTTCTTACACCTCATCACCCCCACATGAACACCACTCCTCTCACATGCCCTCACCCACTTCCCTTCTTAGACATCATCACTCTCCACACCTCCCTCATTGCACTCTCATAAACCCAACTCCTCTCACATGGCCTCTAAACCCTTCATCTCTCCTCATTTTCCTATATAAACACCTCCCCACCCTCTTTCACTCACTATCCCTCATCTCACCTCAATCTTCAAACACTTGGAGGATTGCTAGCTCTCCAATAAGGTATCCCCCAACCCTTCTTATGTTTCTAAATTAAGGTATATATGTGTGTATGTATGTGTAATAGGGGATAGTAGCAGCAGCTGCAGCAAGCAGCAGAGCTATATAAATATATATATATTTATATATGTATCTATATATCTATGTATACTCAATATTATCTATACTATATTGTATCTATATACTCTATATTATCTATACTATATTGTATCTACATATGTATCTATATATCTTATATATATATATATATATGTGTATCTATATATGTATCTATATATCTATGTATACTCTATACTAAATTGTATCTATATACTCTATATTATCTATACTATATTGTATCTATATATGTATCTATATATCTTATATATCTATGTATTTATATATGTCTTTATATATGTATCTATACATCTATCACCTATATAAGTATACTCTATACGTATCATATATGTATACTATATACATAATTATATATATATATATAATTATGTATATATATATATGTAACTATATATATATATACTATACATATACTATATATATACTATATCGCTTCAGGAAAAAAAATACCTATGGAAATTGGTCACCACTTCTTAGAATAAACAGTTTCAGGTTTGTTAGATGTGCAAGTTATCAAATCAATGTGTCTAGACAGAATACTTTTCCAAGAACCCAATCCTATACCAACATATAAAAAGGCTAGCACCAGTCTTTTTCTGTAAACAGATTCCATTGAGGGAAGTTCATGGATATGTATCTAGCATTCCTAGCCTTAAATTGTTTCGGCTGCATATCTTCCTAATTAGATCATTCAAACATAAATATAAGAAAATATCCAAACTACTAGGCATTGATAATGATTAACAAATTACTTCGATGTATCCAAGTTGTGATAATAACTGTTTTCACCCATATTACATATTATTTATCAATCATTATTCCTTCATGCATATTTGTATTAAAAAATTAGATAGAACTAAATCTTGGATGTGTTATCATGTAGTAACCAGATGAATAGGATAAACACATGTATTATAATTTATATTATATTCATTATAATATTCATGCCTATCTAAATATAACATGAAAATATTTTATCGGCCGGTAAGATAGGAACTTCATTCCAAGAAACTGTAAAGTATGTTTATCTATAGTGTGGAAGCTGGAGATACTTTTCAGTATTTTATGCATATTCATGAGATATTTGGAATCGAAAAGAATTTATCATAAAATGACATTATCAAATAAGAATAAAAAAGGGTGATAAAAATAATGATAACACTGAACCATGAATAATCCTTGAATATTGAAAAAGATAACATTGACCAAACATGGAAATATGCGATACAAGCAGAACTATATTCTCTTGCAAAACGTGGAGTGTTAGGTCCTATAGTACAAAATCCAGTAGGTTTTAAATGGATATTTGTAAGAAATAAAATAAATGAGATCCAAATGTATAGAGTAATATTAGTCACTCAAGGATTCTCGAACTATCCATGAATAGAATATAAACATATTCCTCGATCATGATAGCCTAGACATTAAGATATACATAAAATTTTCGAAGGATTTAAATTACCAAGTATATCCCGAAGGATTTGCAAAACGAGCCATATATGGACTAAAATCATCCGGAAGAATATAATATTATAGGCTCATTGAGTATCACTGTAGGAAATGATATAATAATGATTATAAATATTCAGTCATATTTATGAAAAAAATCCTGAACGAATTTGTTTAAGTGGTCGTATATGTACATGACAGTATCTCCTCAAGAGATTGGAGATAATCTCCTGAAGAGAGAAATCCCCGTAACTACCACTTTCCATCATAGGGATATTTTGGTAATTTTGCATTATGTTAAATTTTATATATTATTTTATATTAGTGATTGCCTAGAATTATATTAGTGTTAGTTAGTGGCTAGCCAATTGGAATTTTCAAGTGTTAGTGCTAATTATTGTTAGTCATCACTTTAGTAATTAGAATTAATTAAGTTTAGTTGTCATGAAGAGAATATTCCTCTTAGTTGTAGAGATTCTTTTTTTAGTTAATTAGATTTCATTCATGACAAATGGAGGGGCAAACTTGATATTTTGGCATGACCAAACCTTACTATAAGAGATAAGTTCAATTTAAGGGCCCATCCATTCATTTCATTTCACTCATTAACCTCATTTTTCCCAAAGCTTCTTCCTTCCCAAGCAAATCCAATTCCCTACCAATTTCACTCAATACACTTCTAATTCCACTCATTCTCACCATCATGAAGGCCTAGAGCATTGGAGTGTACAAGGAGATCCATAGGAGAGAAGCTTGCTAAGAGATCGTGTCCGACTCATCCCTTCTGTGTCCAAATTCGAAATTCTCCAAAGAGACTACCAAAACACTAGGTAATTCTCTCAATTTCATCAAATTCATTGTTAGGAACATCTCTTGGTCATGTAGAAACCTTCACATGGTTAGATTTGACTTCCCAATGGTAGATCTAGGCACTAGGAGCCCTCAATTTGGTAGATCTAAATTGGAGTCATGATTTTGGGGCTCAATTTGAGAAAAACCCCAATTGTGTCCATTGAGTGTGTGTATTGAATCCTGATGAGGACTATTAATGTTTATTTGATGGTGTGAAGGTATTCTTGTGTCCAAAATTGGACACGTAGAGTCTGTATCATGATACGCCATGATACGTATAGGTGGATTTGGTAAATTGGGTGTATACATGTGTTCTTTTGTCCAAAACAACCAAAATTCGTCATAGTAAGCCTCATTTTTAGCAGCCATAGCAACTTAGAAATGCCATAACTCCTAACTCAGGATTCCGATTAATCGTTCGTTCTTTTTTTTCAAAGAACCGTATCGAAGTTAGCTTTCAAAATATATAAATTAATAGGCCAAATTCATTCTAGAACTTTCTGTAAAACTGTTTGAGTGTCAGGTGTCCGAAAGACGAACGCGTTTTGGTGTTTTCGCGATTTTGGGAGCTTCCGGACACGAAAACGCGATACGTTTGAAGTTTCAAAAAGCTAATACGAAGGACTAAGACATACATTAACCATAGAATTTATTGAATATGTCTAATAGGTGCAGTATTAATTAGAAGTAGAGAACTGACTATACGACATAGGCATTTTGTGTATCCTATGAGCCTAGGTAGTATGGATATATGTAAGTGTTAGGTAATAAGTTTTAGTTAGTGTGCGTGTTAGTGATGATACAAGTGGTTATCAAGTGAGCCAAATATAGTTAAGTTGTGTCAAGGTATAGAGTATTGGGGTTGAGTAAGGTATCATATTTGGTATCAAGTATTAGTATTAGAGTTAGTTGGGTAAGTATCTAGGAGGATAAGGTATTGGTCAAGATACTAAGATATTGGGTATTAGAACTAGGTAATGGGTAATATCGAGATGTCAAGTGCCAAGAGTATGGTGAGTATCTTGGATGTAAGGTAAGTGTAGGTTATGGTCATGGGTTAGTATCTTGGGGGTTGGTATCATATGATACTTAATGTGGTATCATGGTACCATGTACAAACAAGTGGGATATGTGTGGGATAAATTAGAATGTGGTATTCTATGATGTATCAAGGTATTTAGAATACCAAGATACCAAAATATTAGAACTAGTATGAGGTAATAATATGATACTAAGGTAAGGTTATGATATTAGGTATTGGATTAAGATGCCATGGTAAGGGTAGTGTCTAGCTTAGGTAATGGGTTAGGTACCAAGGTATGAGTTAAAGTATTGGGTATTGGTCAAGGTAATGGTATTAGCTAAGGTATCAGTCTAGAAACTAGGATACGGGGTAATATGTTAAGGTATTGGTTAAAGTAATGAGATAGGTAATAAGGTAATACTAAGGTATTGGCTAGGTATTAAGTGTTAGACTAAGTTATTGTATATATTAGTATATTTATATAGTATATATGGTATTATTATATCATAGCTAACTAGTATGACTTTAAATTCTAGTATTAGCAAGGTATTGACTAGTATGGACTAGAAACATAGTTTAGCCAAGGTATTGACCATAGAACTAAGGTATTGACTAATAGTTAAGGTATTTGACATACGGGCTAAGGTATTAGGTAAATGTATGATACGGATTAAGATACCGTGATACGGGATAAGGTAAATAATTATAGGCCAAGGTATTGCTAGAAACTATAGGTAGAAGTATATATTAGGGTAATATATGCTAGTAACTTATTAGTATAGCCTAGAAACCTAGCATTGGCCTAGTATTAACTAGTATTGACTAGTTTAACCTAGTTAACACCTAAAAACCAAATAGTGACTTGTTAAGACCTAGTATAACATTATAAACCTTGTAGATAGGTAAAATCAACCTAAAAACTAAGAAATGACCTAGTTTGACTGTGTTGACCTAGATTTGACCTAGTTTGACCAAATATGACTAAATTTGACCTAGTTGACTAGTATGACCTAGAAATCACATTTTAGCTTGTTTAAACATACTTATTACTTCATTACACCCAAATGACATGTAATTTCATATATAGGTCAGTGTGACACCAGTTCGGACACCATTTTGCATTCATTGCTCTGGACCTCAGACGAGTATATCTCTCTGTTAGTTTTTATTTCATGATAGTGTATATACCATTTGCTCTAGAACTGATATACCTGATTCTGACACATTGTTACACGGACTGGTACTATATGGATCCTGTCAGGAGATGTTATCCCCTTACCGTGTTCAGCGGGTACTCCTTACACATGTATTTCATCGTCTGCATCGGGTATTGTCTTTCATGTACATGTGCTCTCACTATCTCATGTGCTAGTGTGCTTATATTATACTCATGTGCGTAACGTGTCGTGATTGGATCCAAGAGTATTGGTTGGGACGAAAGAGTAGAAGTTGGTTATGTGATCAATCACTTAGCGTAATCATGTGTATGTCGATTATACACTTCACGTATAATCGAGTTACCTTAGAATAATCATGTGCAACCCAAGCCGATCACATATCGAACTTGTGCTCTAAATCACATAGATTGTATTCTAGTTTCTCTTACTTACAGTTCATTTCATATTTTTTGTATTTACCTTTCCAGTACATATTGTATTTATTTGCATGCTTCAGCTGTATTTTCACTTCCTAGTGCATCTTGTATTCTTTTCTATTGCTTGTCATATATTCTCTACCATGCATTTGGAACTGCTTTCAGAGTATTGTACTTCGCTCCAATCCTAACTGGATATATTTTTCAGATATTTATTTAGAGAACTGGTGTCCTACGTATTATGGATCACATGTTGGAGAGCTAGTTGAGATAGCACCGTAGTACAGGAGGACCAGTACCAGCTGTTGAGGAGACTCTTGGCTAGTAGTATTCATTGTATTGGATCTGTCTTCAGCTTCTAGACTATTGTCATGTTGTTGATACTTTAGCCTTATTGTGTTGTTGCTAGACTCATAGACCTGAATATTTTATTGTGTTTGTTCTAGTTTGAGACTGTTATTTCCATTTCTTATTTGATATCGTGACATTATCTTCCTCTAGTTTCATTGTGATCGAGTATTGATTATCATTATATTGTCATATTATCCTCCGTGTGGAGTTGAGATATCATTGACAGGTTCATATATTATTGTGTGAGATGGATAGATAATATTGTCGACCTAGACAACGTTCTACCGTCGATGCTGCGGCGTAGGCTGGACGTATCCACGTACTCGTGCCCTCACACCGGATGCGGGTTGTGACACGTTTTTGTGGTGGCCCATGCAGGTCAGGCTTCGCAGTTAGCGCGATGTCGTGGTAGTGCAACGACTTAGTTGTACTACTGCGAGACTGCAATAGGATATAGGATTAGGATGTAGGATGAGAGAATACTTAATCACAAATTAGGATTTCTTGAGAGATTCCGGAGATCACCCCTAAAAATCTTATTATGGACACTATTTCGAATCTATTTTCACTTGCTTCGTTCACCTTCGCCTTTGTACTTGTCCATTGTTGAATGTGATTCTTGTATTGAGATGAATCTTATGGACTAAGTTGAGGTAGATTCTGATAACGTAAATGGATAAGAACAGTACAAAATGTAACTGTCTGCTTTAGTTATGGAGTCTAGAGTTTATCGCAGCTATATTAGCTGGAGTGACGAAGACATAGAGCCTGATTTTAGATATATTTCTCTTGGTTATGGAATTTATAGTTTTCGCAGCCAAGCATGCGACAAGACAAAAAATTTAGATACCATGATTCTAGAGGTGTGTACCTTAGTTACGGACTCTATAGTTTATTGTAGCTATGTTTACTGACGTGACGAGGATTCTAGGTAACATGATTTCAGATAAACGTGTATGATTATCATAGTGTATCTTAAATTGGTTCTTAATATATCGTCTCTATCATTCAACCTTGTTATCATTGAAATTTTGTTCCATCATCTCTGCTAATTTAGGATAGAGATACCCTTAGTACCTCTAGTTCAGTTCCTTATAGAGCTTCACTTCATGAGTTCGACGTGTATGATTATCATAGTGTATCTTAAATTGATTCTTAATATATCGTCTCTATCATTCAACCTTGTTATCATTGAAATTTTGTTCCATCATCCCGGCTAATTTATGATAGAGATACCCTTAGTACCTCTAGTTCAGTTCCTTATAGAGCTTCACTTCATGAGTTCCTAAGGTTTCCTGTATAGTACAGTAACTTGGTCACTTGCAGATAGGTTGTGTCGATTCGAGTATCAGTGTCGATTGTTGGGAGTATAGCTTATGAGTCTGATAGTAGTTCCTGGTAGGGTACGTGAGCTTTAGGTATCAGTGTATAAGCCTAGAAGTGACTCATAGTGTAGTACAATTTGTAACAATAGGTCTAAAATTAGTATCAGAGTGTAGTTAATGCTTAGTATCATGGTATCAGAAATAAGGGAGTTGTCAGAAAAAATAGTAATATACCAATTTATGATTCTAGGTGATGGTATCGTAGATATAGATTTATATAGTTAAGGGATCCAAATAGCAATTGAATATCATGAAATTGTTTTGAGTATTAATGGAGCCTCAATATTCTATCAGTGCTTGACATTTGGTTATGTGGAAACTGTGTATTCATGAGATGTATTAGTGAGTGTGCCATGATAGAGTGGTACCCATAAGTGTATAGGTGAGTGTGATGGTGTTAATATGTATTGTACTAGGTAATAGGACTTGTGCTATATGTTGGAAATTGTGCATTAGTGAGGGTAGATGTGAGTTCACAAGTATGTGTCTAGTGTATCACCTAGTACTTGGGAGTGTTGAAGTGTTAATAAGGATGTGAGAGCGAATGCATGAGTGGTGAAGCGAAGTACAAGTGTGGGTGTTTCATGAGTATAATGTAATGGGGGTTTAGTATCAGAAGTATCAATAGTGTATCAGTGGGCAGGTTAGTGTTAAGCAGATATCATAGAGTATTAAGTGCATGAATCGAGGACAGTTATGGAGTTAGTGAGAGTGCCTAAAGAGTGCAAGAGTCCAGGGTGCATCAGGTTTAAGATGAGTATTATGTGGTATGTGTAGTATATCAGCTTAGTATCAGTGAATATCTTGAGAGTGACAGTATCAACTAGTGTACCAATGTAATACTGATGTAGAGTATATTTTGGAGTAGGAGTGCAGGTGTTCAAGGTAGGGAGAATAAAAGGAGTAATCTGTGTGAGAGTAAGTTCAATGGGTAGAAGTATCTATATATGTTTATATTGATACCAAAGTACATGTGATTGGAAATTGTTAAGTGTCAGTATATTGGTTAGTATCGGAATACCAAGATAGGAGTATTTGTGTCCAGATGCAGAGCATCTCAGCATTCAAGATATGTGTAACCTAGTGGTTAGTAAAATAGATATAGAAGAGATCATTGAGTACCTTAGTAAGAGGGTATCCCATGAGTGTCATGTATAGGAGTTAGTGCCATGTGATAGATAGTGTCAGAAATTTGGATAGGTATCTTATAGATAGTAACTTAGAAGTCTTAGTATAGTATCATAAGTGGTACGTGACAGTGAGTTAAGTGTGTCCATCGCCTAGAACCATAGTATATCATTAGTATTAGAAATGGTAACCCTTGATATTAAGTATTTTGGCTAGATTGATGTTTAGTGAATAATTGGAGTAAGTTTCAGAGATAGGTAAGGAGTCTGGCTAGGCCACCTGTGGCACCGCAAATGCTCATCATCAGCAGAGGGAGACACCCCAGCGGGACGGGACTTTTGCGATGACGGTCGAGTAACCGACGCTACAGGTGATGGGTTAGCAAGTTCTGTTATCTCTTCCTGTCCTTTTTCCATCTATTGATTTGATTGATTTCTTAGTACCTTATAGTTGCTTTAGTAATTTTGTGCTATATACTTAGTATAGTGAGTAGTATACCCTTTTATAGAGACTGCAATATCATGACAGATAGAGACCATAACCATGCATGTGTTAATGTTCTTTTTCAATAGAATTTGTATATTGTATGATTGTAGGTAGGAGTTTCTTAGACCATGGTTAGATGAGGGTTTGACTATAGTCAGGATTACGATGAATAGATTATAACCAGTTAGAAGAAAGGAGACGAGATTATCTTCTGGACCATGAGTTATCATTTCAGTTTGTCTACTTTCATCCTTAAATTTCGAGGACAAAATTTTTCTGAGGAGGGTAGTATTGTAACTACCACTTTCCACCAAAGTAGGGATATTTTGGTAATTTTGCATTATGTTAAAAAATTTATATATTATTTTATATTAGTGATTGCCTAGAACTATATTAGTGTTAGTTAGTGGCTAGCCAATTAGAATTTTCAAGTGTTGGTTAGTGCTAATTATTGTTAGTCATGACTTTAGTAATTAGAATTAAGTTTAGTTGTCATGAAGAGAATATTTCTCTTAGTTATAGAGATTCTTTCTTTTAGTTAATTAGATTTCATTCATACTTGATATTTTGGCAAAACCAAACCTTACTATAAGAGATAAGTTCAATTTAGGGCTCATTTATTTCGTTTCACTCGTTAGCGTTATTTTTTCCAAAGCTTCTTCCTTCCCAAGTAAATCCAATTCCCTACCAATTTCACTCAATCCACTTCCAATTCCACTCATTCTCACCATCATTGAGGCCTAGAGCATTGGAGAGCACAAGGAGATCCATCGGAGAGGAGCTTGCTAGGAGATCGTGTCTAACTCATCCCTTCCGTGTTCAAATTCGGAATTCTCCAAAGAGACTACCAAAACACTAGATAATTATCTCAATTTCATCAAATTCATTGTTAGGAACACCCATTGGTCATGTAGGAACATTTCCATGATTAGATTTGACTTTCCAATAGTAGACCTAGGCACTATGAGCCCTCAATTTGGTAGATCTAAGTTGATGTCATGATTTTGGGACTCAATTTGGGGAAAATTCCAATTGTGTCCATTGAGTATGTGTATTGAATCATAATGAGGACTATTGATGTTTATTTGATGGTGTGAAGGTATTCTTGTGTCCAAAATTGGACACGTAGAGTCCGTAGCATGATACATCATGATACGTATAGGTGGATTTGGTAAATTGGGTGTATACATGTGTTCTTTTGTCCAAAACAACCAAAAATCATCATAGTATTCAGCCTCATTTTTAGCAATCATAGCAACTTAGAAATGCCATAACTCCTAACTCAGGACTAAGATTAATCTCCCATTTTTTAAAAGAACCGTATTGAAGTTAGCTTTCCAAATATATAAATTAATAGGCCAAATTCGTTCTAGAACTTTCTATAAAACTGTTTGAGTGTCAGGTGTCCGAAAGACGAACGCGTTTCGGTGTTTTCGCGATTTCGGGAGCTTTCGGACACGAAAATGCGATCCGTTTGAAGTTTCAGAAAGCTAATACGAAAGGCTAAGACATACATTAACCCTAGAATTTATTGAATAGGTCTAATAGGTGCAGTATTAATTAAAAGTAGAGAACTGACTATACGACATAGACATTTTGTATATCCTATGAGCCTAGATAGTATGGATATCAAGTGAGTTTAGGCATCATAGGTTGCCAAGTGTTAGGTAATAAGTTTTAGTTAGTGTGCGTGTTATTGATGATACAAGTGGTTATCAAGTGAGCCAAGTATAGGTAAGTTATGTGTCAATGTATAGAGTATTGGGGCTTGAGTAAGGTATCATATTTGGTATCAAGTATTAGTATTAGAGTTAGTTGGGTAAGTATCTAGGAGGTCAAGGTATTGGTCAAGATACTAAGATATTGGGTATTAGAACTAGATAATGGGTAATATCGAGATGTCAAGTGCCAAGAGTAGGGTGAGTATCTTGGATGCAAGGTAAGTGTAGGTTATGGTCATGGGTTAGTATCTTGGGGGTTGGTATCATATGATATTTAATGTGGTACCATGGTACCATGTACAAACAAGTGGGATATGTGTGGGATAAATTAGAATGTGGTATTCTAGGATGTATCAAAGTATTTAGAATACCAAGATACCAAAATATTAGAACTAGTATGAGGTAATAATATGATACTAAGGTAAGGTTATGATATTAGGTATTGGATTAAGATACCATGGTAAGGGTAGTGTCTAGTTTGGGTAATGGGTTAGGTACCAAGGTATAAGTTAAGGTATTGGGTATTGGTCAAGGTAATGGTATTAGCTAAGGTATTAGTCTAGAAACTAGGATACGGGGTAATATGTTAAGGTATTGGTTAAGGTAATGAAGTAATACTAAGGTATTGGCTAGGTATTAAGTGTTAGACTAAGTTATTGTATATATTAGTATATCTATATAGTATATATGATATTGTTAGCTAACTAGTATGACTTTAAAACCTAGTATTAGCAAGGTATTGAGCCATAGTTGAAGTATTGGTGATATGGCTAAGGTATTAGTCTAGAAACTTGAATATTAGCAAGGTATTGACTAGTATGGACCATAGTTGCCTAATTCGCCAACCCCCCTACGTCCCACGAATTGGGACGAACGACCCCGAACGGGTGCGTTCGCGACCCGTTCGTCAAATTTAGCGAC
The DNA here is from genome assembly GCA_036927795.1 of Iris macrosiphon. Classification (NCBI taxonomy): domain Eukaryota; kingdom Viridiplantae; phylum Streptophyta; class Magnoliopsida; order Asparagales; family Iridaceae; genus Iris; species Iris macrosiphon. The sequence goes on from JAYESA010000004.1 coordinate 213,259,506, forward strand.
CCGAATTTTGATGGCTTTGGTTATGAACTTATGATATTTGGTTTAGTTATAAGAATATTGTCTATGCTTTCCTTCACTTGGATTTTGATGTCTTTGGTTATGAACTTATGATATTTGGTATATATTTATATATAATTGTATATGGTACAAAAGACGACCCAGATAAAAACGAACAGCGACCCCAAATAGCATACCGAATAAGCCTACCCCCACTGCACCGCGTACCGGCTGAGGTATCGTACCGCGTACCCGTACCACGTACCAAAGCGACACACGATCCTGGTAACATTGGTATGGACTAGAAACCTAGTTTAGCCAAGGTATTGACCATAGAACTAAGGTATTGACTAATAATTATGGTATTTGAGATACGGGCTAAGGTATTAGGTAAATGTGTGATACGGGTTAAGATACCGTGATACGGGGTAAGGTAAATAACTATAGGCCAAGGTATTGTTAGAAACTATAGGTAGAAGTATATATTAGGGTAATATATGCTAGTAACTTATTAGTATAGCCTAGAAACCTAGCATTAGCCTAGTATTAACTAGTATTGACCTAGTTAGCACCTAAAAACCAAAGAGTGACTTGTTAAGACCTAGTATAACTTTATAAACCTTGTAGATAGGTAAAATCAACCTAGAAACTAGAAAATGACCTAGTTTCACTGTGTTGATCTAGATTTGACCTAGTTTGACCAAATATGACTAAATTTGACCTAGTTGACTAGTATGACTTAGAAATAACCTAGAAATCACATTTTAGCTTGTTTCAACATGCTTATTACTTTATTACACCCAAATGACATGTAATTTCATATATAGGTCAGTGTGACACCAGTTCGGACACCGTTTTGCATTCATTGCTCTGGACCTTAGACGAGTACATCTCTCTGTTAGTTTTTATTTCATGATATTGTATATACCATTTGTTCTAGAACTGATATACCTGATTCTGACACATTGTTACACGGACTGGTACTATATGGATTCTGTCAGGAGATGTTATCCCTTTACTGTATTCAGCGGGTACTCCTTACACATGTATTTCATTGTTTGCATCAGGTATTGTTTTTCATGTACTTCATGTGCTCTCACTATCTCATGTGCTAGTGTGCTTATATTATAATCATGTGCGTAACGTGTCGTGATTGGATCCATAAGTATTGGTTGGGACGGGGCAGTAGAAGTTGGTTATTGTGATCAATCTCTTAGCATAATCATGTGTATGTCGATTATACACTTCACATAAAATCGAGTTACCTTAGAATAATCATGTGCAACCCAAGCCGATCACATATCGAAATTGTGCTCTAAATCACATAGACTGTATTCTAGTTTCTCTTACTTACAGTTCATTTCATATTTCCTGTATTTACCTTTCCAGTACCTATTGTATTTATTTGCATGCTTCAGCTGTATTTTCACTTCCTAGTGCATATTGTATTCTTTTTTATTGCTTGTCATATATTCTCTACCATGTATTTGGAACTGCTTTCAGAATTGTGTACTTCACTCCAATCTTGACTGGATATATTTTTCAGATATTTATTTAGAGGACTGGTGTCCTACGTATTATGGATCATATGTTGGAGAGCTAGTTGAGATAGCACCATAGTACAGGAGGACCAGTACCAGCTGTTGAGGAGACTCTTGGCTAGTATTATTCATTGTACTGGATCTGTCTTCAGCTTCTAGACTATTGTCATGTTGTTGATACTTTAGCCTTATTGTGTTATTGCTAGACTTATAGACCTAGATATTTTGTTGTGTCTGTTCTAGTTTGAGACTTTGTGATTTCCATTTCTTATTTGATATCGTGACATTTATCTTCCTCTAGTTTCATTGTGATTGGGTATTGATTATCATTGTATTGCCATCTTGTCCTCCGTATGAAATTGAGATATCATTGACGGACTCATGTATTATTGTGTGAGATGGATAGATAGTATTGTCGACCTAGACAACGTTCTACCGCCGATGTTGCGGCGTAGGCTGGACGTACCTACGTACTCGTACCCTCACACCGGGTGTGGGTCATGACAATCCCCTGGAGATATAATCTCCAGAAGAGATGATCTCCCTAAGAGATAAATCTCCAAAAGAGATTATCTCCTAAAAAGATAAATCTCCAGCAGAGATAATCTCCCGTAGAGAAAAAATCTCCTGAAGAGATATATCTCTTGAAGAGAAAATCTCTAGAAGAGATCTCATGAAGAGAAAATCTCCTGAAAAGATTTAACATGAATAACTATCATTTACTCAGTAATGGTCAGGTCAATGGGATCCATTTCGACCGAAAGAAGAAAAGAACATGTTCTAGGTCCTGCAATACCTTTTTTAAGATAAAATAAATGCAAATTATTTATCGTCATTCACTCAACACAATATCTTTTTATGTGAATTGCTGATATGCACCTACACATAGATACTGGAATAACACAAACATTTTTACATGTATCAAAGGAATCACTCTTGATTTAAATGGATATGAATGTGTTAATCTTATAAGATATACAAACGCAGGTTATTTATATAATCCTCCTATAAGGGGATATCACAAACGAGATATGTTTTCTAAACAGTCGTGCAAGTATTTTTGAGATCAATCAAGCAAATCATTGTGGCAACCTCGACCTATCTTCCTGATACTTCATGGATCAAACAGAGTATGTATGGCTATGGTTTCACCAGTTCAACATATCAAGGGAGTTGCAAGCTTCAAGGAATCATAAATAAACCTAAGATATGAGAATAATGCATATAAATGTATAGGCAAATAAAGCATCAGGGTGAGATATAATATTCAAATGTATTATTTGGGGGTTGATTTTTCATTTAAAGTGATGTAAGAACTAAATGTAATATTTTTTGAGAGGGAGCATCATGTAGATGCTAATGGAGATCTTGAAGCATGTTTTTGCGCATTGTACTCTTTTTCTTCAATGATATTTTGATTTTTTTTCCACTGGTTTGTCCTTTCGAAAAGTTAACGAGTCAGTGTCCACTTGGATTTCTGAATAATCATATTCCTGAAGAATATTATTGTATTATTTTCTTTATTATGGGTTTTTTTCCCTCTAAGATGGGTTTTTCCTTAGAAAAGTTTTTAATGAGACAATGATTAAAGTGGACATCCAAGGAGAAGTGTTATGATTTGTAGATAAATCCAAATGATGGATGCCCTTATCTTTTCTATAACAACCCTTTATCTATTTCCTCTATATATATTCCTAACAAAGAGAAGCCCGTGTGCTATTTCATCCGGCTACAAATATTTCTCTGTTCTATTTTATAAGACTAACAATAATATGTTTTCAAAAGAAAGAGCAAGTCCTGAACTCCTAAAGTTTTAATGAAGAATAACCAAACGACATCTTTCCTTTAAAAGCTTGGCTGAAAATCCAAGTATATCCTATGTTCGCTTATGAGAATGTGGATTTCTACGTTTCATTTCTTCGGCATTTCAAATTCAGGAATGTGCATTCACGGATGTGAAAATTCGTATATATAGTGAATTCAGGTAATCATGTTCACATTAGGCCAAAATGGTCGAGCTAGTAAACTATAGACTTCAGATGAGCATTCAGTCGAGTCCCTTGCTCAATCTTATTTTTTGGAACCTCCAATGTTTACATATTTCTCCAACTTCCTGTATTTAAGGGAATAAAGGCTTGATTGTTATTGTTGAATGTACTAGTTGCCCATCCTAATTGTACGTTTTACCATGTTATATGGTAGCATGCAAGAAACAGTTCCTAGTAGAAAATTTTTGCTAAAGTAACAGAATGAAATCCTAAACATAAAAGATAAAAGATAAGAACATATCATTCAGTGGAATATTAACGTAAACATGTAATGAAAGGTACAAAGAATATAGTGGGAAAAAAGAAACACAGCACTTACATCTCACCAGTCCCAAAGAATTGAACAAAATATTTCCTAGGATCATGTGGGAAATTCCAATCCTTAGGGTCACTTATCTGGAAAAAAAAAAAACCTGAGTCTATTAGTAAGGTTAACTTATAAGAGTACATATGAGAGGGTTAACAAATTCCTAGAGAATGAAAGCAATACAATCATAGAAGAGCAAATGATAAAGCTAATATACAATGCCCAACAGTAACAAATCAGAAAATAAGATGTATGTTTTTCACTTGGAAGTCCACCTTAGCCTTGCTCATTAGCTCATCATTATTTTGATGCTAGAATGTTACTATCCGACTCCTAAAGAATGGTTCACTACTCAGCAGTCAAAGGTCATGTGACATTTTTTCTAGGAAAAATAATATCATCTAGACATGGTGCTTGAATGCAAGCGTCCCAATGCTATATTTTATTAGTTGTGAATATGAGGGCTAGTGATGTTGGGATATAGAGAATGACACTTAAGAAAACTTAGGATACAGCTACAACTATGTACACGATTATATACACACACACACACATGTATAATAACTAATAATCTTAGTAACTAAAGTTTTAAAAAATCTAGTTAGGACCCGCTGCAAAAGAAATGTTACTATATTCTATCTCAGGTTTGAAGTGCAACCATGGCATATCACTTTCAGCCATTTTTGGTTCCTTCTGAACCTAGACATGAGCGGACCATATCTGACATGAGCGTCAACCAAGTATTGTGTCAAATACATGTCCGACACACAATACGAACATAGATATTGCTCTCTTGAGGAGAGTATTCATGCTACCTAGATTGGTAGTGCTGACTATGCAAGAGAAGAACAAGAGAGGTGGGACCTTTAACTATGAGGATACTTGCGTTCTCTATTGTCACATCCTTCAAGACTATCTTCTATCTGGCCTCTTGGCTCTTGTAGCGAAAATCAAAGCAAACCACTGTGATGGAAACCAGAACTTTGTCAAGAAGACATTTACGCTTACTTTCTCTCCGACTCCACTGAAGTTGCACTAGCTAGCCTTCTCTACTTCAGGTGGTTTTGTGATACAATAATGGTCTCTGAAGCTATACTCATAACAATATACAATGATAAATATTTGTGTTTAAGGTCGTATTGTGGACCAAGTTTTGGTAAGGTTATAGGTATAGTGACATCAACTTCGTAGTATCTCTACTACAACAGTAGATAGAGATGAGATCAATATCAAAAATCAATAGACAGCCCCTTATGATCTTTTTTTTACCCAATGTTTGTTATATAGTTTCAGAAGGGCAACCACCACCGTATCCAAGAATCATCATACCCACGACTCTGGCTCTTCATTCACTTTGATTCTACCATTATTCTTCTCTTTAGGGTACGAAGCCCAATGTGTTATCAGTGGCTAAAAACAGGACACAATGCAAGTATTTAAGTAATATGGGTTTCTTCAATATGGACAGTTGGGGTTCGTCATGGAGAACGTCAGTGACCTTATGGTGACCTTATGGATGCTTTCTGTCGGCACAGTAGACCCGTTATGGCATTGAGATATGACATCAAGAAAAGAACGGAAAGGGACAAGGGAAGGAAGAAGGTAACCAAAGGCAAAGCAAACTTACCTTTGAGTGAAGAGATGGTTCTATGTTAATTTATTTTTACTTCCATGTGGATTGTGACTACTAGTGCCTTTAAAAACTATAACTTGACATCTAAAGCTCCAAATCAGGAAAACAAATTATACCAAAAATCATACATGTCATATTCCCATCAAAATATGTGAATTTCCCTAAGAGGGGGTGTTTGGTATGCGGTATCCTATATAGCCGAAAATTCTATATTCCCGAAAATCAAATTTCAAGTAATTAAATTCTCTAGAAAATTATATTCCTATGTTTGGTGACTATATAAATATGCTCGGGAAAAAAATGAAAAAGAATAAAAAACTGAAAATAAAAATAAAAAAAGGATAAAAATCCAAAACAACGAAAAGATGAAAAAACAAGAAAAATGAAAATAAACGAAAAACAAAACAAAAAACGAAAAACGAAAAAACGAAAAACGAAAAACGAAAAACGAAAAACGAAAAAAATGAATAAACGAAAAACTGAACAAAAAAACAAACAAATTGGAAAACGAAAAAACAAAAACTGAAAAAAAAAACGAATAACTGAAAAAAAAAATGAAGAAAAAAAAATCTTAAAAAAGGATATAAAAATGAAAATACAACAACAATATTGTTTTGCCCTGGCAAAAAAAAAAATATACCCACCTATCCTTCAGGGATAGGATTCCCATGTTTTGTAGGTAAATTATTTATCCGGGTATTCGTAATTCCCGGAAAATTATTTTTAACCTAAATCAAACATGGGAATAGTTTCCCCACCATAAATTTGTCCCTAAAAGTCTTAAGTGTTGATAGATGCAGAACAAGACATGCCGGTCTATTTTTGCTTCAGGTTCAGGGCTGCCTAAGAAATCTAGCCCCCCGAACTTGGAATTTAGTATTCCATTGGTGCAATAGTTCAATCAGGAATTCCTAGTCACGTTCTAGAGTAGCATACTAATGACAATATTCTCCACGTTAGATATAAATAACAGGTACAAAAGAAACCTAAATATAAGATGATCTATTGTTAGTAAAGGCAAACACTAGGAAACGACATTTAGGGCTAGTTTGCTTCTCGTCTCGAACTGAATCGTCTGCAGTTTCCGCCTGCATTTTGCCAAACACAAACGAGGGAAACAGCAAACAAAAACAGTGTCGTAATTTTCGTTTTTTTCGTTGGTTTTGGTGTTTCAAATGGGAACCAAAGTAGAACATAGAAGCCTAGATATGTGACCTTTCGTCCGACAAAAGAGTTCAATACGTAAACAATTGGGAGTAATAAGTGCACATTATAAACCAATATAGAGAATATATAAGAATGCCATGAGAATAAAATAACAACGACATTTAACTTCAGTTCTACTGTGAATTCATAAACCCTAATATTCGCATTGGAACTTCAGTTCCATATCGGAAGCGGAACTAACCTTCGCCGGCCAAAAGGGGTATCCCTTGACCTTGGCGAGGACGAGGTCCCCAAGCTTCAACTGGTCCTTCGCCTTCCCCTTGTTCCCTCCCCTCCTTCTCCCTGGAGCCATGATCGAGCACCAAAACCCTAACCCTAGATTTCCCAAAAACAAAACCCTAGAAACAAGGCATAGAAATTTGGGGCTTTTCTTTTGAGGGGAAATGGGAGAGAGGAGGAGAAAAAAGGTTTGGGTTCAGTACAGAGAGCTGTATGAGAGTAACAGTATTTTCTTCAGTGATAGGTTGTGACGGTTCATCAGGGATCGGACGGTGCATAAACAATTGAAATTGGAACCCTCGTTGGGATAAAAATTATTTTTTTAATATAGTTTTGTTCAAATTTTGTAGATTGCAATCAAAGAATTCTGTCACTGACAGTATGTGAAGCATTGAATTAAGAATCATACTATTCTTCTTTGAACCAATTTAGTACTAGGGTCATTGTAGATGAATGTACAAGAAATAGAATTCTTTGACAAACAAAGAAATTGTTTCAAATCTGTTTTAGTAAACAATTATTGTGACATTATGCTAAAAAGTTTGGATTTGATCAAAAAAATACAATATCTATCGTTGAACATTAAGTTGGAAATCGGAAATCGGAAATTAAGATCCAGATATTGTGAATAAACTGAATCGTTGTCACTATTACTGGCTTTAGCACCATCATGCTGCTCTTGAACCCATAGAAATATATGAAACACATAAATCAGTTTAAATTGCTAAAATATACTAAGATTCATAATAAGGGAGCATACTCACATTGTCAAAGCATCGTATAGTTAAAGAGGATGAGTAGAACATACCTGATTAAATATGTAATATCCGATGCAAACCAAATCATAATAACCTCACTAAACCTCTAAATCTAACAAAGGAAACAACACAACTTGGATAAGCAATTATATTTAAACATAAAAAATGGTAATATTTTTATTGTTTTAGAAAAAAATTACTAGAAATAGTTGTAACTTTCTTTTACGTTTGACAGAGCTACCAAAATAAACAAATATCATAAATATATCTTAAAAAAGGACGGTGGATTGAATTTTCAAATGATTTCATGTTAAATTTTAAGGACTTGAGTGTTATTGTTTGGAACTTTTGAGAGAAAACAAAAAGAATAAATGTATTTCAAAAGAGAAACAAAATAACTTTAATCAAGTCTATGTGTGATGACCCTACAATAAAATTTAATATTTTGACAAACTAGTAATAAAAGTTGATTTCGTAAAAAAAAAAAAAAAAAAGGACCTAGTACGAAGAAAGTTATCATTTAATATGAAGTGATAAGTCAACAAGGACTATGTAAGACTAAGGGTGCGCTTGGAAACAAAGTTTCTAAAATAAAAGTAGGATTTGGTGAAGTTAGACTCCAAATTTCAACTCACTTAACTCCGATATGTTTTAAACATTTTGGAGTTTGGTGAACTTCAATTCTAATTTGAAAGCAAACATTAAAAGTTGATTTAGAAAAACTTCAATTTATTTATTTATTTTTATTTTTATTTTTATTTTTATTTTGGGAATGGGGGGTTGGGGGGTGTTGTGTTTAAGTTTTGTGAAACTTCATTTTAAACTCCATTTTTTTATATGTTTTTTACGAAACTCTGATAATAACATCAAATACCCTAACATCTCCTAACTTACGTATCACTCAAGTTTATAACTTGAGTTTTAACATTTCAAAGTCCGACTTTAAATCTCAAAGTTCCAAAATAAACGTAGCTCAATTTTTAGCGAACTTTGCTCCCAAACTAGGCCTAAATAGCTTGTAGTAGTCCTATCCATAAAACAGGATAATCAACAAAACTCTACAAAAGTAACCTACGAAAGAAAAATAGACAAACAAAATAAGTGACGGTGACATACCCAAAACCCAACCTACTAACTAAAATCCAATAAAAGAGCAAGCCCAAGTAATCGTCCAATCGAGCCATAGGAAAAACAAATGAGAAAAATGTCCATGCCATTAATTAATCCAACTAATAAGGGTAAACTAGTAAATAAAGGAAAGCAATTGAAAATCTCTCTTGGCAAAATTGTAATAACAGTTACTTGTAAAGTATCTTTAAGTACATTGATAATTAACAAAAATTGAGGTCAAGCACCATGTATGCCCTTTACATTATAAATAGACTTAAAATAAAAGGAAAAAGAATGGGCTTGCATCAAAACATATAAATGTTGACTAATTTGTCTAAGGTTGAACTTGGTAAAATAAAATGATTATATTTCACAATTTACACGAGATCTAGGACCAAATCCAATAAGATACTTACTGAAAACTTAAAAAAAAAAGGGAGGGAAGTATTGAATTACATATATTGTAATTATATGATTCTTTCTTGAACCAATTTAGTACAAGAGGCTATTATAGATGAATGTACACAAAATGAAGAGAAAATTTGACAAAGAAATAAACTGTATCAAACTTGTTTTAGAAACAATTATTGTGACGTTATGGTAAGAATTTTGGATTAGATTAAAAAAACACAATCTAAGATAATGTACTATCTGAAACAAGGAAAGTTACCGTTGAACATTGAGTTGGAAATCAAAAATCAATATCCAGATATTGTGAATAAACCGAATCTTTATCACCATTACTAGCTTTATTTTATACCTTCATGCAGCTCTTGAACCCATAGAAGTTGTCACGCCCCATTACCGGAATATGGAGACGGACATGGCCAGATACCCCGTACAAGATACTATACGTCGTACGACGATCAGGGCTGTATAAGACCAGGGGGTGCAAGCTACAATCAAGTCTCTTATGGTCAAAAACTTTTATGTCTTAATTATTCAAACAAGAAACAATAAGCATAGAACATATATGATAAGCAATAAGGCGTCCCAAACGCTTTTTCAAAATGTTCTAGAGTCCAGTTGTGCAAAAATAAGAAGCTAAAAAAGTAGCAAAAGTACATGACAGTGATTCAACTGAAGTCTGAATTAATACAATCATGTAAGAAAAACTAATATCCAGACGAGCCGGCTAACAGGTGATGGTGGCTAAACGTCCAAAAGAAGTAAATGTGCAAGACGAGCAGGGAAGAAGAAAAACTCACTCGCAATCCCTTACGACCATATTCCTGGTGCGCGCTATGAGTTGGAGGAAAGAACGCTGGATCCTCAGGTGTTGGCTCAAAATTTGGCCATGCAAAACCAGTGGGGTTAGACCCCAAATAGCAAGTACCACAAAGGAAACACGAAATAGAGAAACAAAAACGCAAGAAAAATAATATAATATTACATAGGTTCAGTGTCGTAACTTAGGTCCCTGGCATATCCTAGCGCTAAGGCTCAACCCTACAACCTAACAAGGATAAGGGTTGAACCCTCACACTATGATAGTCCATTTTTCTAGGCTACTAGCTAAAATAATACAATCACAAACAATTATATTTCTTATATCGGCCAATCATTTGTACGGGTTGCTATTTTGTGGAGTCTGAGGTTATCTCAGAATAATGCATAATAAGTATCCTCAGATCACGCCAGTGCCGAACATGAGCTAACCGAACTAATATAATAAAACAAGCACTTTCAAGATACACCAGTCCCCCGTAGGGCCACTGCGCTAAAAATACGGTATTAGCGGTTCCAGTGTTCCTATATTGAAACAGTGGCTCGGCATAATAATAAGTCAGATAATGCACTCCACTAAGGCAGATGATATACAATATCTGTGGTGGCCAGCCCACAGTGCACTTAGAATGAATCTCTATGGGAAGGTTCGTTGGCATGATCTTGGGATAATGTTTCCTTCAAATGTTTCTACAACTTTTAGTTACCTAATTATTGCTAGGTTGTATTTGAAATCTCAAGGCGTGGTCACATGAGGATTTCCCATAGGATGTCGTACAAGGTACGGGCATGCTAGATACGAATCCATGAAAGTCATATCTGGATTCATCCGAGAGTGTATGCAACATTCATACAATCAAATATCCTAGCCATGCTTTGGTAGTTTGACTCTCTTATTATGCCAATGCTAGGGAACAATGTTCAAATTTATAATATCACACATTCAGGAATTTGGAGGCATTCTCGATGCACAACCCAAATATAATCACTTAACACATGACACGATGTGTCGCACCTCGGCGCACATGAAAACATGATAATTATCAGGCAATAGTAGTATCAGCACGGATACAATATTCGAGTCCAATTACCAATTAAATATTGAGTCACATGAATCAAGAAAATATTCGATCAAATAAGCAGGGTCGCATGGGTCTCTAGGCCGTATAACCATCATGGCCACATGAGAAGTCAGGCCGCATGACAATCATGGTCGTATAAAATTATGCTGCATAGAGTCATGTCGCATAGAGTCATGCCGCATGGAGTTCGATTGTCACTACCCAATTCTAGAAAATAGAATTTTTTTTATTTTTATTTGGTAATTGTGTATTATTTATAAATAATTATATTTATATTTAATTGTTGATTGTATTTTTTTTATTGGTTGTTTTAGGATTTTGGCTAGTCTGGACCCATGTTAGACCCTAGTGGACCCATGTCCGACCCAACCAACACCTTTGTGAGGCCTATTTTTGGGTTTAGAATAATTATTATATTTTTAATAAGTTAGTTGGAGTGATTAGGAGTTAATTTGAGTGCATTTGGAACCCCAAACCCAAATCTCAATTAGCATGACTAATTAGGAGGGCATTTTAGTCATTTTCATTCATGTAAACCCTATTTCTAACACTTGGCCGGCTGCTTTATGCATCTGGACAACAGCCCCCCTCTTCATTTCTTCATTTCTTCTTCTTCTTCTTCTTCTTCTTCTTCTTCTTCTCCATTCTCCATTTTCTTCTTCTTTCTTCTTCCAACTTCAAGCTTCAAGTAAGAATTTCTCATTTTCTTCTCTTCCTTCTTCTATTTCTTCCATAGATGTGAACCCTAACCATTTTTTTCCCCTAACCTAGGTGTGTAAAGCCTAGATTTAGTGTAGAGGCTTGGTTTGGAGGCTTGGAGGCTTGAGGGTGGTGATTTCAAGGGTTTTGGAGACTTTGGCCTTGGGATTCCAACTCCCAAGAGGTAAACCCTAACTTTTCTCTTAATAGTTACTATTATATAGTGTAATTAGTAGTTTAGAACTTTCCTAGACCTTAAGGCTACCCGTAGAAGAAAGTTAGAACTTGTTTGGTTGTGTTTGGAGACTTTGACATTGGATTTTGTGTCAATTTTGGATAAAATCTGAGATTGGCCTAATTTTGGGTGATGCCCTAGGTTAGACAGTCCTAGGTAGACATGCTTGGGTGTCTTGAAGGTAAGTACATGTCTCTGTTTGGACACGTGAAGTCGTGTCACAGAGAAATGGGCGTTTCGGGCTATTTGGAGGTTTTGTCGTCGTAGGTTCTATGTGCGTGCGTATTTTTGCCACGGATCTAGAATCGATGAGTTAGCATTTTTTTATGTTCTAGACATCGATTAGAACCCGTGGGTAAATTTTGGGCCGATTCCGAGTAGGTTTGGTGTACGTTTTACGAGGTTTCGCGAACCGCACTCCACGTGTTCGTCGAAATAACCGAATGGCCATTCGACTTAGTTTCTTGGTTTCGGGCTCGTGCGCGCGTTGGGTTAGCTTCGGGGAGTGTGTGCTAGAGTTTTCGGGTTGTATTATATATATATATATATATATATATATATATATATATATATATATATATATATATATATATATATATATATATATATATATATATATATATATTTGTGTGTGTTTGGGTGGTTATGCGCGTGTTGGTGGGGTGTTGTGTGTGTTGTGTTGTGTGTGTTGTGTTTAGGGGTCTATAAATATATAAGTATATGTGTATGTGTGTCTATATATATGTGTGTGTCTCTATATACATAAGTGTGTTTATATATATGTATATATGAGTGTGTATATGTGTTTGTGTAAGTGTACCTATATGTATATAAGTGAGTGTGTTTGTATACATATATATATATATATATATATATATATATATATATATATATATATATATATATATATATATATATATATATATATATATATATGTGTGTGTGTGTGTGTGTGTGTGTGTGTGTGTGTGTGTGTGTAGGTATATATATATGAGTATGTGTATATATATATAGAGAGAGTGTGTTTATATATCTACACATATGTGTGTTTATATAGATATGTTTGTGTGTATATATATATATATATATATATATATATATATATATATATATGTGTGTGTGTGTGTGTGTGTGTGTGTGTGTGTGTGTGTGTGTGTGTGTTGTCGAGGGGAAGAATTAGATGGGCAACAGAGGCAACGAGGAGGAGGCAGCGCAGCAGCAGCCAAGAGCAGCGAGGCAGAGAGCAAGCGAGAGCAGGCAGCAGCTGCAGTGGCTGCAGTGCCGCGGCAGCAGCTGCAGCAGGCAGCAGCGGCTTTTGCAGCAGCAGCTGAATGCAACATCAGCAGCAACATGCTGCAGTACGCAGCAGCAGCAATCGCAGCAAGCGCAAGCGCAGTGTGGCGAGGCACTAGCAGTAGTAGGTAGCGAGAGGGAGAGAGAGATCTATGAGGATATACTTTCAGAAGAGAAGCCGTTTCAAGCTAAGACTTACAAATTGACTCACTTCGCTCGCCTCACAACCCGGCTTGACAGGTGCAGGGTTTCATCCCCGAATCATCCAAAGCACTAATGTGAAGACCTTCATTCAAATCTGCCACCTACTTTGGAAGCTGGAGAGGGAATCCCCAAAATCATACCTCCATTTCATCTCCGGGCCAATTTTTTATCCTTTTTTTTCGATAGCATCTGCATACTTTCATCCTCTTTATCTGGCTTGCTAATTGCTAACTCAACGATGGATTCGCGGTTTTTGAGCTGAAAATGGCTAAATTGAAGATTGTGTTAAGCATGCACTTCAATGAATTCATTTCTCGGAGCCCACTCCGCGGTATATGAAGAATTGCTTTTTGGTCCCTTTCATCCAGTGGTTAGGACATCGTCTTTTCATGTCGAAGACACGGGTGCATAGATTGGTTCAGGGGTACCTGGTCCCCAAAGGAAGCACGAAATAAAGAAACAAAAATCCAAGCAAAATAATATAATATTATATAGGTTCAGTGTCATAACTTAGGTCCCTGACATATCCTAGCGCTAAGGCTCAACCCTACAACCAAACAAGGACAAGGGTTAAACCCTCATACTATGATAGTCCAGTTCCCTAGGCTACTAGCTAAAATAATACAATCATAAACAATTCCATTTCTTATATCGACCAATCATTTGTACAGCTTGCTATTTTATGGAGTCTGAGGTTATCTCAGAATAATGTATAATAAGTATCCTTAGATCACAGTAGTGCCAAACATGAGCTGACCGAACCAATATAATAAAATAAGCACTTGCAAGATGCACTAGTCCCCCGTAGGGCCACTGTGCTAAACATACGGTATTTGCGATTCCAGTGGTCCTATATTAAAATAATGGCTCGGCATAATAATAAGTCAGATACTGCACTCCAATAAGGCAGATGATATACAGTATCTGTGGTGGCCAGCCCACAACACACTTAGAATAAATCTATGTGGGAAGGTTCGTTGACATAATCTCGGGATATTATTCCCTCCAAATGTTACTACTACTTTTAGTTGCCTAATTAGCCCTAGGTTGTATTTAAAATCTCAAGGCATGGTCACATGAGGATTTCCCTTAAGATGTCGTACAAGGTACGAGCACACTAGATATGAATCCATGGAAGTCATATATGTATTCATCCGAGCGTGTATGCAACATTCATACAATCAAATATCCTAGCCACGCTTTGGTAGTTCGACTCTCTTATTATGTCCGTGCTAGGAAACAATGTTCTTATTTATAATATCACACGTTCAGGAAATTGAAGGCATTCTCTATGTACAAGCCAAATATAATAACTTAACACATGACACGATGTGTCGTACCTCATTGCATATGAAAACATGAATAATTATCAGGCAATAGTAGTATCAGCACGGATACAGTATTCGAGTCCAATTACCAATTAAATATTGGGTCACATGAATCAAGAAAATATTCGATCAAACAAGCAGGGCTGTATGGGTCTCTAGGCCGCATAACCATCCTGGCCGCATGAGAAGTCAGGCCGCATGACAATCCTGGCCGCATAAAATTATGTCGCATGGAGTTATGCCGTATAGAGTTATGCCGCATGGAGTTCGATGCCGCATGGAGTCATGTCGGATAGAGTTAGGGCTAAGGTCTACTCCTCGGGATAAGTGATGAAGGGACGACAAAATAAGAAAGTGTCAGTGATGTGACATAAAGTAACTGAGGTGACATGAAGTATGATGTGACATAAAGTGTGTCAGAAAGAAAAGACAAAATCATAAAAAGATGCGCTAAGGATGCGCCAAAGTTCAGAGTCATGCGTCTAAGGGAAGGTGGCTGCATGATCTGCTTGCCGCATAAGTCAATGTCGCATAGAGTTATGCCGCCTGGAGTGTCTTTTGGACTAAGCCAAATTCTCATTCGTTCAGCGAGTGAATGCACAAAGTGTTCAAGGGCACTTGTGTAGATCAGCAGTCATGCATCCAATAAGATGGACGCATGCTATCAGTATGCGACAAGAGTTCAGCAGCATAACCCTATCGGGCCGCATAGCACTCTTAGCCACATAGCTTGCTGGCCGCATGAAGACTTCGTCTTCTCCAATAGTAGGTTTCGGCCATGGCAAATCTCCGAAAACCTAAAATCTTGTTTTCTTCATAAAATCTCATTTTAAGATCAAATCAGGTGAACCAAAAGCCAAAATACCTCTAAATCGAAAGATCTAACTTGTAGCAAAAAATAGTTTTCAAAGACACAAGTTTAATAGATCAAAACCAAAAAAACTCATAAAACCCAATAAAAACCTAAGTTAGAAATATAGATCTACAATAATCTATCCATCAAAACAGAAACCTCTAAGAACTAAATGTGCTTAGAAACACATAATAAACATAATAGAACAATAATATGGATGGTTTCTCAATTTCTCATGCAAGATGTACTTGCCTATTAAATGGAGGAAGAAAGCTAAGGAAAGAGGAATAAATGAAGAGGTGAAGAGAAAGAATAAAATATTGGTTTATATATGCTAGGGTTTGAGGGTTGAATCAAAAACTCTCATGTGTTGAACCAACCCACAAAATAAACCATGAACCAGGTTAAACCAAAGAACGGGTCTAGTCTCCATGCACATGCAACCATACTAAAATAAAACTATGTTCCAAATGCGTATATCGGGAACGGGGAGTAACATAGTATATAAATCAGCTTAAATTTCTAAAAAAAAGGTACTAAGATTCACAATATGGGAGCAATACCCACATTGTCAAAGCTTGGTAGAGTTAAAGAGGATAAGTAGAACATGTCTGATTCAATATGTAATATTTGATTAAAACCAAATCATAATAATCTCACTAAACCTCTAGATCCAAAACAACACAATTTGACTAAGTTATATTTAAACATCCAAGAAAAGGTAACATTTTTATTATTATAGAACCAATTCACTAGAATCAGCTATAACTTTCTTTTTATGGTTGACAGAGCTACCTAAATAAACGAATGATCATAAATCTATCTTAAAAGGGGGTGATGGATTGAATTTTCAAATGGTTTGGTGGACTTGAGGGTTATTATTTGGAACTTTTGAAGAAAAACAAAAGTAATAAAAGTATTTTAAAAGAGAAACAAAATAAGTTTAATTGAGGCTTTATAATTACCCTACAATAAAGTTAATATTTTATTGTAGGGGGGTGTGTGGGGCAGTGGACTCAAATGGCTTGTAACACAGCGTACACAAAGTCTCGTGCGTAGCGCCGGACATCTCCAAAAATAATAATAAAGTTAATATTTTGACAAAATAGTTATAAAAGTTGATTTCGTCAAAAAAATCCAATGAAGGACCTAATATGAAGAAATATTGATAATGTAGTGTGACCCGAACCGGAGTTGGCCCATGAGGTACGATATTGGACTGGACCCATATGCCTTAAAAGAAAATTCTCATGTAAGGCCTGAACCAATTTCAATTATCTACACCTCTTGATCCCACCTCATATTCGATGTGAGACTAAATTATCAACTCCATTGTCACCCTCCTTTGAATGCTCAACCAAAAACGAGATACAATCTAACAAGAAATTTATTATTTAATATTAAGTGATAAGTCAACAAGGACTATGCAAGACTACAAGGGTGCATTTGGTAACAAAGTTTTAAAAATAAAACTGGGGTTTGGAGAAGTTAGGCTTCCAAATTCCAAATCACTTAACTCCGATGTATTTTAATAGTTTTCGAGTTTGGTAACATCGATTCTAATTCCAAAGCAAACCTCAAAAGTGGAGTTAGAAAAACTTTAATTTTTTGGGGAGAATTTTTTTGAAACTTCATTCTAAACACCATTTTATATCTTTTTTTATGAAACTCCGATAATAACTTTAAACACCCAACATCTCCTAAAGTATAACAAGTTTATGAGTTGGGTTTCTTCATTTCCAAGTCCAATTTTAAATCTCAAAGTTCTAAAATAAATATAACTCAATTTTTGTAAACTTTGCTCTCAAACTATGCCTAAATAGGTGGTTGTAGTCACATTCATAAAAGTGGATAATCAACAAAACTCTAAAAAGGGCAACCTACGAAAGGAAAATGAACAAACAACGCAATTGAAGGGGACATACCCAAATAACCTAACCTACTAACTTAACACAATAAAAGAGCAAGCCCAAGCCATCATCCAAAAGAGGCATAGGAAAAATAAATGAGAAAATTGCCGATACCATAATTAACCCAAGTAATAAGGGAAAACTAATAAATAAAGGAGAGTAATTGAAAATATCTCTCGGAGAAATTGTAATAGTAGTTACTTATAAAGTATCTTGAGGTAAATTGGTAATTAGTACGAAAGTTGAGGTCAAGCACCCCTCCCCCCCCCCCCCCCCCCGCCATGTTATAAATAGGCTTAAAATAAAAGGGCAAAAAAAGTATACTTGCATTAAAACATATAAATGTTGACTAATCTATCTAAGGTTGAACTTAATAAAATAAAATATTTATATTTCACAATTGACATGAGATTTAGGACCTAACCCAATAAGATACTTATTGGAAACATAAAAAGAAAAGAAAAAAGTGAGGAAAGCATTGAACTATGAATAATATAAATATATGATTCTTCTTTGAACCATTTTAGTACAAGGGGCCATTGTAGATGAATGTACAAGAAATAATTTTGTTTGACAAACAAAGAAATTGTGTCAAACCTATTTTAGAAAACAATTATTGTGACATTATGCTAAGGATTTTGGATTAGATCAAAAATTACAATCTAAGATAGTGTAATACCTGATACAAAAAAAAAGTCTATCATTGAATATTAAGGTGGAAATCGAAAATCAAGATCCAGATACTATGAATAAACTGAATCGTTGTCGCTATTACTGGCTTCAACATCTATATACAGCTCTTGAAACCATAGAAGTATATGAAACATATAAATCAGCTTAAATTGCTAAAATGTACTAAGATTCACAATAAGGGAGCAATACTCACATCACCAAAGCATGGTAGCGTTAAAGATGATAAGTGGAACATTCCTGATTCAATATTTAATATCTGATGAAAACCAAATCATAATAATCTCACTAAACCTCTAGATCGAACAATGGAAATAACACAACTTGAATAAGCAACTATATTTAAACATCCAAGAAAAGGTGACATTTTTATTATGATAAAACCAATTCACAAGAAACAGATGTAACTTTCTTTATGTTTAACAGAGCTACCTAATTAATCAAAGTATCATAAATATATCTTAAAAATGAGTCGTAGATGGAATTTTCAAATGGGTTTGTGTTATATTTTAGGGACTCGAGGGTTATCATTTGGAACTTTTGAGGAAAAACAAAAGGAATAAATGTACTTCAAAAGAGAAATAAAATAACTTTATTCAAGTCTCCATAATGACCCTACAATAAATTTAATATTTTGACAAAATAGTGATAATAGTTAGATTTCACAAAAAAAATCCAATGAAGAACCTAGTATGAAGAAAGTTATCGTGATAAGTCAACAAGGACTGTGGAAGACTACAAGAGTGCATTTGGGAATGAAGTTTCTAAAGTAAAACTGGGGTTTGGTAAAGTTAAGTCTCCAAATTCCAAATCACATAACTTTGATGTGTTTTAAATGTTTTGGAGTTTGGTAAAGTTCAATTCTAATTCCAAAGCAAACCTCAAAAGTGGAGTTAGAAAAACTTTATTTTCTTGTGATTTTTGTGAAACTTTTTTCTAAGCTCCATTTTTTCTATCGTTTTTGTGAAACTTTCGATAATAATTTAAAACACCCCAACATCTCCTAACTTAAGTATCACTCAACTTTATGACTTGAGTTTCATCATTTCAAAGTCCGATTTTAATCTCAAAGTTCCAAGGTTAACATTACTTATGTTTTAACAAACTTTGCTCCCAAACTAGGCCTAAATAGGCTGGTGCAATTGTATTCACAAAAGAGGATAATCAACAAAACTTTAAAAGAGCAACCTATGAAAGGAAAATGAACAAACAACACAAGTGACGGGGACATACCTAAATAACCCAACCAACTAAATCAACTCAATAAAAAAGCAAGCCTAAGTCATCATCCAATTGAGGCATAGGAAAACCAAATGAGAAAAAGGTTGATACCATAATTAGCCCAACTAATATTGGGAAACTAGTAAATAAAGGAGAACAATTAAAAATATCTCTTGAAAAAATTGTAATAATAGTTACATGTTAAAGTACCTTTAGGTAAAGTGGTAATTAACGAAAGTTGAGGTCAAGCACCAATCTCTCCCTTCATGTTATAGATAGGCTTAAAATGAAAGGGAAAATAGTAGGCTTACATCCAAACATATAAATGTTGACTAATATTGACAAGGTTAAACTTGGTAAATTAAAATGGTTATATTTTGCAATTGACATGGGATCTAGAACCTAACCCTATAAGATAAATATTGAAAACTTTGAAAAAAAAAGGGAGGGAAGTATTAAATTATGAATAGTATAATTATATGATTCTTCCTTGAACCAAATTAGTTAAAGGGTCTATTGTAGATGAATATAGAAGAAACTTTTTTTTTACAAACAAAGAAACTGTATCAAACCTGTTTTAGAACAATTATCGTGACATTTTCTAAGGATTTTGGTTTGGATCAAAAACTACAATCTAAGATAATGTGCTACATTATAGAGTTATCGTTGAACATTGAGTTGGAAATCAAAAATCAAAATCCAGATATTATGAATAAAATGAATCGTTGTCATTATTACTGGCTCGTCACCTTCATGCATCTTCTGAACCCATACAAATATATAAAACAGATAAATTGGCTTAAATTGCTAAAATGTACTAAGATTCGCAATAAAGAAGCAATACTCACATTGACAAAGCATGGTAGCGTTAAAGAGGATAAGTGTAACATACCTGATTCAATATGTAATATTTGATGCAAAACAAATCATAATAATCCCACTAAACCTTTAGATCCAACAAAAAAACACAACTTGAATAAGCAAGTATATTTAAACATCCAAGAAAGGTAACATTTTTATTATTATAGAACCAATTCACAAGAAACATCTGTAACTTTCTTTTATGTTTGACAGAGCTACCTAAATAAACAAAGTATCATAAATATATCTTTAAAAAAGGGTCGTCGATTGAATTTTGAAATGGTTTATTTTTAAATTTTAGAGACTTTAGGGTTATTATTATAACATTTGAGGGAAAACAAAAGAAATAAATGTATTTCAAAGAGAAACAAAGTAACATTAATCAAGTCTTTATAATGACCCTACAATAAATTTAATATTTTGAAAAAATTGTGATAATAGTTGATTTCGTCAAAAAAAAAATCTACTTAAGGACCTACTATAAAGAAACTTATCATTTAATATTAAGTGATAAATCAACAAGGACTATGGAAGACTACAAGGGTGCATCTGGGAAAGAAGTTTCTAAAATAAAATTGGGGTTTGGTGAAGTTAGGCCTCCAAATTCCAAATGACTTAACACTAATGTGTTTTAAATGTTTCAGAGTTTGGTAAAGTTCAATTCTAATTCCAAAGCAAACCTCAAAAGTGGAGTAAGAAAAACTTTATTTTGGGGGATTTTTTGAAACTTCATTCTAAACTCCATTTTTTCATCTTTTTATGAAAATCCGATACTAACTTCAAACTGTTGGCTCATTTGGTTACAGTCAACTTGATTTTGATAGTTAACTAAATCATGACTAGATATGTGACAATGAAGGCATACAAGCATTAAAGTCATACAAAATGACGTCATGACTACTATTCACACTGACGATTGTTGGAAGCTTGTGTTAACTCTTTTTCTATTTTATTATGTATTTTATAATTTATTTGAGTCTAGGACCAATGTGAGTCGAGTCGTACTTGGCATCTAGTTGAACTCAAAGTCCACTCAATAAGCCAGCCTAAAATCCAAACCTAAAACCCACTCAAAAAGTCTGAACCCAAACTTGGACCATTTTAGAAATGTAATAATCGAGCTCGGGATGAACTCGGTTTCTGACCGAACTCGGTCTACCAAAATCCTGGTAAGCCTCCACTCCCTATTCTTCATGCTCCAACGTTCAAAATCTTGAACTTTATGGGGACCGAACTCTGCCCGAACTCGGTCTCAGGAACCATTAAGGTGATGCATGAAGGTGAAGATATATGCATTAATATATATAGCCACGGGTCCGGGCCGGACCCATTGGATGGCTCTTATAGCCACGGGTCCAGGCAAAAATAAAAAATAATACACACACACACACACACAACACCAAAATGGCCATTTTGGAATACTAGACATTTTTCAATCGGGAACACTTATTTTTTCGGTGTAGGTGTCATGCATGTGTCAAGTCCAAAGGAGATTTGAAAATATCTCATAATCATAGGGTGGTCTACCAATACCAGACCAACATGCATAAAATAAATATAAGCCATGTAAACTGACGTACTATGCCTTGTAACCAAGTGTAGCTTTGACGTGCAGTTTATAGCATAATATAACCAGATGTACTGAAGTAATATGAAAAAACAAAAATATCGCAAGGTATACTTGCCTGTAGAGGAATCGATGATTTGACGGTGTTTCGGCTCCGAACTCGCCAAGTCAGGAGTAGCACTAAAAGAGGAATTAGAGTAAACGCCTCCGGATGTTGAAAGAGACATCACCAATTTTCACAAAATAAGCGAGATAGTAATAAAAACTTATCCATAAGTCTAATTTTGACATATGGGCAAAAATGATAATTTCAGATCAAAACGAGATCCGCAAGGGGGGCTATTTTGTAGCAAAAAATATGTCAGGATTAAAGTTCTCCAAAATCAGCTAAATATATGTATAACAAGACCATAATGATGATATGAACTCAACAATATATCCAGAATTGAATTCCGATGAGCCGATCACAAAATTGTCCGTCGAATTGGATCGTGGGACCTGCGAAACAATGATCTGGTCAACTATTCCAGAATCGAACCAAACTTGGATCACAGAACCAATGTAACACTACGAGTCCAATGGCACAAGTTACTTTGCGGCATGACTAGCATGCACAAAGTAATTAAGAAATTCAAAAAAGATAGATACGATAATTTTCTATGGATACGGGTCAAATTTGTCACCCACACGCGACCAAATTGAATTTTGTCGAAGCCCACACGAAGGAGAATATTGTACGCGCCTTTTGGTGCAATCGGTATACGGCAAGGTTGTCCGGTTTGACAAGACCAAATATGTATCACAAAAAAATTAGTTTTGAAAACTAGTTTTTCTGTGATTTTAAGCTAAAATAACTTAGGATTAAAAATTAAAATAAATAAATATATTTAAAGGAAATTAGGCCTGGTTATATAGTCTTTATACTGAAAAAAATTGAGTTTGATTCACAGGATTGGGAGAAATCGGCCTAGAAAGATGGGTTTTTGGGACAATTTCCGGGAGATTTCAAAACTCAGAAAATAAGAATTTTTTTCGGTTTTGGAACTCGATTCACGTCAATATAAAATAAATTATTCTATTTAAAGGGAAGCGAAGAGGGTTAAGTTTTTAACATACTTTCAAAAGTAGATCGAAAAAAGATGGAAAAATGAAGGAGAAAATAGGATGCGAAGGCGGGGCATTTGGGTTGGCTGCATTGTGCCTATGTGCACGATCAGTGTATGCGGCATCATTGGCTACTGCTGACAGCGTCGATGGCAACCGTTCACCATCTGGGAGGTCTCCCAAGGGTAGCGGGGTTGCTGAGGGGCTGGGGTTTGAGTTGGTTTGGGAATTTGAGATGTTTCGAAAGAATCCCAATCGATTTTGAAACTTTGGAGTTTAAGGAAATATTAATTCCAAATCTGTAAATCAATATGGAGATGAATGTACGTTAAATAGGGTTTGAACGAGAAGATAGATATGGAAGCATTTGTTGGAGATTTGAAAGTTTTCAAATCGGTAGCACGCGTATGGAGGGGGTTGCGGCTGAATAGTTAGTAACAAAAAGTTTTTTTTTACTAATACTAATATCTATTTTACTAATACAAATACTAATATCTATTTTACTAATTCTAATTATTAATAATCAAAATAAATTCTAACAAAAAATCCTAAAAATAAGTTTATATCAAAATTCTATACATATGAAATATATATAGTTTTGTACATTTAAAATTTATAAGCTATTCAATAAAAAAATATATTTACCAAGTATAATTATACGATATATAATATATATATATATATATATATATATATATATATATATATATATATATATATATATATACTCTAATTAATAATAAATAAAATATTACTATTACTACTAATACTACTAGTACTAATAATTTTAGGGTGTTTACACTGGCTACCACGACGAGTTCGCAAGGAAGGTTGACTCTCTTCCCCGTTTGTTCTTTCTGCTTCTTGATTTTGTTAGGGCTTTAATTAGGTATTTTGTTAGATGAATTAGGGCTTTAATTAGTTATTTGGTTGGATGAATTAGGGCTTTCATTCGGTAGAGGTAGGGTTTTAATTAGGTTTTTTGTTGGATGAATTACAAGAGAGATCGATAAAATTAAGGCTTTAATTAGGTATTGGGTTTCAATATAATTCCTTGATTTCTCATATAAAACATGTCTCATCCTATTTAACTTGTTGATTTTGTTCTTCATTGTCTGGTTGCAAAATAATCGGATATTGGGTTCTTTGTTTTATCAGTTTGCAAGAAGTATATTATCATATATGATCATGTTAGTTTAAAATAGTCTTTAAAGATTCAGTTCTGGTTACTATTTCCAGGGAAGGGATTTTCTTGATTTTTTGCTTGTTTTTCATTTATTGCAGTTTAATGCTCTTACATAACCAAAGTAATATTGAATCCTACTTGTTTTGATACCTCCTTTTGTCTATGTTTTCTTTCTACCACAATTATTTTTATGACTTTCATGTCCAACACCACCTCTCATGATGACTGAACTCAATTGACGATCTTTACATTGTTGTCAGGCACCTAGACAAATAAAAATGACTTTGGATAAATAGTGGATGAGCAAAAGGGGTGGTACAAGTTATATCAAAGGTGTTCAACGATTTATAAATTTTGTTAAGGATAATGCACCTGGGCAAACACAATTTTCATGCCTATGTAAGCATTGTAAGAACTCAAAGTGACACATAGATCTTGATAAAATTAGTCTTCATTTGTTGAAGAATGACATGTACTAGAGGCACGTGGTATAGAAGCATCATAGAGAAAAGGCAAGAGATCTAGGGAAAAATATACCAGCAGTGAGTAACCCAATTGAAGAACCGAACTTTCCTAAACTGGTAGGACACCTTTGATTCATCATATCCCTTTGTAGCTCATCATTCGGGCCTTGCTGAAAATGTTGACATTAGGTCATCTTGTCTGGCAGAAAAGCTCCAGTAAACTTGGCAAGCTTTGCAAAAGCTGAGTCATAGCCGTCCACTAACATGTTCCCTTGCTTAAAATGACAAATTCATCCTTCTTTTGTTCTATCTTGGGAATATCCTTCTCCAGAAAGGATCCCTTAAACATCTTTCAAGCAATTCTGGAGTTATCATTGGCATTATAGATTTCCTATTTCTTAGCTTCCCACCAATTATGAGACTCAAACGTAGCTGCACAGACACACACGCTACTTTCTTGGACCCCTTGATGCTGATAAGGTTGAACAAACCCTCGATGGTAGCAATCCATCCCATAATCTTATTTAGCTCGGCCTTGCTGTTGAATTTTAGTGGGTTCATCTTCTTGAACTCATTCATCTTGAAAAAAAGACTTCTTGGTCGTCGGCTAGACTTCTTCTTACCAACAGCCCACTCATCGTATTCCTGCAAAACAAGGATTAGCGTACAATAATCATTATGAAGAATTCCTGTGAATGATCGGTCAAGCATGCATAATTATTCTCGTCAACATGCAACCTAACTATATGAGGGTCATTGGTTATAATTCACGCACCATGAGGAACATGCCATATAGGACTTTGAAGGGCGTACGAAGCAATATTCATGAGGTTACGATCCCCAATAAATATCTCGTTTGTACCCAGTACTACCAAAGTACTATATTTCCTCCTAGGCCGAACGATCTTGGTGCCCCGGTGCATCTCGTTCGAGGAAACTTACCCAACTTTGTGCACAAGTTGTCCATGACCATGCAACGTCTATCCAAATAAAATCTTAAGCATAAATTGCACTGTAAAGAAATATAAGTATAGCCTCGCATTATCAATCCTTCTTATGTTACTCATTCTCATATTGGTTGGTGACTCGCAGGTCCCAACTTACAGACCTTCTTGTGGCCTGGTGGTACCAAACCGCAATTATACTCGCATATGAAGCATTTTTTTTATAGTTAATGTGCACTGATGCACTTATACCTGTATAGATATTAAATATTCTATTATAAGTGTTACAAGCAGGTAAAACAGATTGCACAATATTACTTATTTCTTATGTAAGACTTATGCATTCTTCTGTTAATAGTACTAGCAGTTATCATTCATGTGTTCCTTTGTTTACAACAACATTGAATATAAGGCATAACTATCTTTATGTGGACTAGAGCAACATATAGTTATGAAATACCCAAGGTAACACTAGCATTCATTTTATTAGGGCATGAAGGAGTAGAGGAGAAGAGACATATCCACTCACATATACAATTATAGCATGCCTCGATCCCAAGTTCGCATACGATCTGTCAAGAATGAGCTCATGTGATGCACAGTCTCCTAACTTGGCATAACTATACCCTCGAACCATGCTCCACTATATATATACCGCTCGGTCAAGTTAAGAAAGGCTATATTGTCGTACCAAATATCTCGATTTCCTGCACAATTTGTATTCCCTCTTATCTGATCCATCTAGAACTTCAGCATAATGCCTTTCTGCGGATCAGAATATTACAATTTCAGCTAGCGTTGTGCACTCTCGAGGTTCTTGACACCTTTAGAGTTGGGGGTCAGCACACATAGGAATGCACTGGTGAGTAGGACTAACCCACTCGTCTAAACCAAAACTGCTTATTAAGGGAGGTATACATTCAAAGTTATCTTGCTATTTAGAACTATGATGATTTATAGTTCATATCGATAACATACGTGAACGCAATAAATATATAACCATATCACTTATTAGTGATATCTTACCACAATCGATGTTCCCGTCCCTGTATAAAAATAAAGATAATACTCACCTCCCTTACAGAAGATAATACACTAGCATGCAACCTGTCTGTATACAGTCATTAGTGAAATCGATACCACGAAGGACTATTACGTGGTATTGTGACATGCCCTTACTGTCTGAGTTGAAAGTCCCACTGGAGGACCCACAATAAATCGTATTGAAGCAAGTTCCACATAATTTTTTCCTGTGTCGATTTGGTCTTAGTGCCGCCGAGACCATTTCTAGGAAAACCAAACCTTCTGCACAAGTTGTCAATAACCATACAAATGCACAAACAGTTTAACTATAAAATATATGCATGGTACAAAACTGAAATAAGTAATGTAAATATATACTCGTGTAATAGTTCTTTCTCTCAAATATATATGTTCTGATTGGCAGCCCATAGGCCCCAGATATTCTGAGGAACCAAGCCACAACCAACA
The DNA here is from genome assembly GCA_036927795.1 of Iris macrosiphon. Taxonomy (NCBI): domain Eukaryota; kingdom Viridiplantae; phylum Streptophyta; class Magnoliopsida; order Asparagales; family Iridaceae; genus Iris; species Iris macrosiphon. The sequence goes on from JAYESA010000004.1 coordinate 213,286,705, forward strand.
GTTCTGGGTATCGCACCCCTTCCAATAATTATGTGGTATCGAACCACAATTATTTGGTTCATATATGAAGCTCTTATTACAAGTCTCATGCATAGATATACTCAATAGTTAGACATATAATGTTCTACTCTTGGTGGTACATCATGCATTATGACTATCATTTAGCAGTTATATTCTATGGGCATTATCGATCAAGGGACGTTACAAGGCAACAAGAATTTCTTGACATGAAGGAGTAGAAAATAAGGGCTAGAACCACCTATCAAGTAGAAAAATTATCGAGAGAAGGAGAACTGCTTCGCAATGCTCAAACGTCAGTTATATGTGCTCCTGCAATGGCACCAACATCGTTCTAGAATCCTTCTTCTCGATTTTTTTTGAAAATAAATATAAAAATTGACATGAAAACACATTTATCAAAACTAAGCAGCAAAAATGCCCAAAGAAAACTATAATAAAAATTTATCGAGAAGGGACTCTTATATAGATTTCATTCGCAAAGACATAATCCACTACATCTTGACCCATTCCAACAAAATCTAATCCATGAGTTGGAGAGGTTCTTAATGCATTCGTCAAAATTGACTAGTTGGAAAAAGGTTTCCCCAATACTCATTTTTATTTGAGTCAATCTAGCCATAAGCCTATCACATAATGTGCTGTCCAAAGTGGGGCACTATAATGGTGATATTGTTTCGTGATCTGAAATCTTGTTCATGTTATCTAAATTATATTGATCGTATTTTCATGAATCACGAGGAGGAGAAATGTTAAATAGATATGTGGTCAACCCATATTGTCATATTTATTATTGATAACAATATACCTCATGTATGTTCGTACCGTACCATATTGTTGATAGCCATCTTCGAATGTACCAGATTCCCACCCGACCACATCGAAAACGGTATTATGACATACACGTAGATTCTGGTTGTGATTATTCTTCACCATTGTTCTAATGATTTCTCGTGGTGTAGGTTTCATTTCCATTACAATATTAAATATTGCATTATCTGGTTTATTTACTATATTTTTATAGCTCTATTTTGTATCATATAATATTTTGTATGGTTGTACTTTGCTCTAATCTTGACTGGATAGTTGACATATTAGGTGATGGCATGGAGATTAGCATTTGGATTGGATGATGATTTCATGAGGATATAAAGGATTAGGAAATAATTTCTATATGTACTAGATATATAGTTATTATGTGGTTACTTTAGTGGATTTCTCTTCGGAGATCTATATTGACATGTATAATGTACTAAAAGCTGTGATAGTGGACTGGGTTTATCGTGTGTGTCTGGGGTTTTCGTTTAATTTATCTTCTCATAGATTGTTGTGATTGAGTAAATTGATTCATGCTCATATGGTGATTATTGAGGTTTAGACAGCGTACTACTCTGATATAGCAACGTAGGCTGGGCGTGCTTACGTGCTCATATTCATACTTGACAGTCGGGTGCGGGTTATGACATATTTTTATGGTGCTCCATACAGACCTCATTGTCGTAAATATTTTACTTCTTGTAAAAAATCTATTTCTATCCAAACAATGGAGCCTGAGCCTGACGACAGAGTGTAGCTTAGCGACCTTGGCCTTTTCTACGGAGTACAGACAGATGGAGCTGGAGGGGTCGCATACGGCCATGAGCGAATCACTTGGGAGATTACATGCGACATATGATGTGATGAGTCGGTATGTGGTGGAGAGCACCTCGAAGATGGTATCTGCCATGAATTTATACAATGCTCGACTGCTAGCATTGGTGCAGATATGTTCTCCTGGTTCATCGGCATCAACACCGCCTCCATCACTGCCTCCTCCATCGGCATCGATCACGTTTTCATAGGAGCAGTATGAGTTTCTTCTATCCCAGATGCGTGGTGGTGCTCCTCCTGTTCAATAGTAGTCTTTGTTTAGACATGTTTTAGTGTGTTTGTGTGTATTGGCCCATTCTTGGGTCTTTGATGTATTTATTTCATACTTTTTATTACATTCTGAGACGCATGTGACACTTATTTTAAATTCATTTATCTTACTTCTTGGGACATAATTAGTGTAATATAATTTTGCAGATTTCTTTCTATGTGAGTTTAGTTTATTATTTATATTAACTGTATATGAATTTATCGGTGTTGAGTGTTCCACCGAAGGGATCGACTATGTGACTCGTCTCACTGTTCTAGTATACGTATCCAATATACATATATTATGCATGTATATCTTGCTTATTATTTAATTGCTAACATCTTGCTTGATGCCATTCATACACTGTCTAGGTTATTTTTGTAAATTTTTCTTAGTTGCATGCTTTGGACCGTTGGTTCCTTAGTTTTCTTGGTGGGTGACTGTGATGAACCCTGGAGAGGGCAAAGATTATGATCCAATGGCCTATAATCAAATATTTGCCTATATAAGCAAATATTTCTCTTTTCTTCACTTTTTTCTTTTCTTTCATTTCTTTTTCCTTCTTCACTTCTTCTGGCTTCACCCAGAGCAGCCGAGCTTGGCCTTGGCCGTGGGTAACTTTAGTAGTATTAGGCTAGAACTTGACTGTAGATAAGTACATCTTGCCAACCGAAGGAACAACCATAGATCTTGTTATGATTCTTAGTATAACTTGTTTAATCACTTGATAGGTTTTATTTGCTTAATACTTAGAACCTGTCTTCATGATGATTTTAGTTTCCTTGTATTGATGCTCATGGAGCCCGAGAATAGCAAGTCAGAGAATGCAATGTTGGTCTGAGAATGTATACAAAGAGTACGCAGGGAACCCTTGTTGCATAAGCAAAGTTCCAGTGAGCGCACTTGTGTGTGTTTCACAAATTTCTTAGAAAGTACGCCAAGATATATTGAGTACTCTGGGCGCACTTCTCTACTCCTACGTATATTTTGTACTAAGGCAATTTCTTCAAAAGTACGACAATCATACTTGGCTCACTTTTTGAACGGGTCTGCTAGTCATCAAGAATATGCGTCACTTCTTAAAATCCAAGTTGGCAAACTTTGTATATATTGCAGAGTTGGCGTACTTTGGTAAAAAAATTTTACCGGTGCACCTTGCCCCTTCTGGAGAATGGTGCACTTACTGTATAGCATACTAAGTGGCATTCTTTATGAGATGACATACTTTGTTACCCTTCGTAATAACTTAATAACCAAGAAATGACTTTTGACCATTCTCGAGAATTGTGTTCTCGACTACAGTGTTGTCTCGACTGCTGTACCATGCCTCGAGACTTGTATTTTGTATTTTAGTAGCCTACCAAAGCTCGTTTGTGAGCCAATGCATGTTTGTGGCCCGTTTATGGCCCGTTTGTGCGCCAATGCTCATTTGAGCGCCAATGCTCGTTTGTGGGCCAATACCCATTTATGCGCCAATGGTGGTTCTTGACCCATTGTGTGCGGATGTTACTTCTTACCGGAGTTTATGTGCCAACCCTGAATTATTAATTTATGCGTTTGTTTGCCAATTTTTCTTTTAGCATTCTTAACTCTTATCGATTCTCTAGTTCTCTCTCTCTCTCTCTCTCATCCCGTCATTTTAGTTAGTCCTAGTTATTTTCTGTACATGATATTTTTATTATTGATCCTGATTTTTTTACATGATCTAGTGATTGTACATTTTAAATGCACTCATGAATCCTGATCTTGTACTAATAATACTGACACTCCTGATCTTGATAACCCTGATAATGGCTCGACGTAACACATTCCTGACTTGAGAATTCCTGTAACTGTCTTGATCAAGGCTATTAGTAGCACTTGTATTGCATGACCTGTATTTCCATGGTTGATTTTGATTGTACTTGTCAAGTTACTGTCATGTCTTGCAGCATGTCTAAGACAGATTCCTGAGCACCACGGTCGAAAATCCTTGATAATTGTCCAAGCTAATAATTAGAATAATAATCTAGAAAGCATCTAGAGAGATTTTCTGGCTACATACAATCCTGGTATTCCAGCGACACATGTTGGATTTGGAGCTCTCCGTCATGAGGGGCACACTTCCAGCACACCGTCAAGTGTTACACTACCAGAAAAGATAAGAAATGACTATACCTGATATACCTATACTATGTACCTGTTCGTCTGGATAACCCGGATAGTCTACTGGGCATGTGGCTGTATGGAATCTTAAACTGCATATGTTAGTAACTGGGACTGTGATAACCCTAGTTAGTTAATGATAGCAAGTCGTAGGATATGATTTGCCGTGATTACTTGATTTTCAGTCTGGTCTAGTCCCGTCCTGATTTATTTTCAGCAACTGATCTTAAGAACAATAATTAACGCCTGACTCCAGATATCCCTGTTTTATATACTCCATAGAATATTTTATTATTATTTTTATCTGCTACCTTTATTTAAATGTTATTTGTATTATTTCTAGCTGATTTGTCTGCATACTGGTTTTAGTTCCTAAGTTTGGCTTTCTTGTGATACTTGTTGTTTTAGGGTCTGACCCCACTGATTTTGTATGGTCAGATTTTGGAGCAGAACCGTATGATCTCTCGTACTTTCTGCCTCAAGATGGTAAATACGAGGAGCACTTAAGGACATGAGTGGGTTTTCTTCTTCATTACCCACTTGATCTTATACCTATTACTTTTGAGGCATTTAGCCATCGAGCATGAGTTTAGCTCATGTTTTGGGACTTAACATTCTAGTATGCGGGCCTGCATGTAAAGCATATTCTAGACTATCTCTAGAGCTGATCATGTAATATTGTACTCTGCTAGTTCTTCATTTTGGTATTAGCTTCATGATCATCTATGTACGTATAGTTTGCGATGCCTTACTATTATATGTTTGGTGATTATATATCTTTAAACTTGTTGCTTGCTTGAGATTGAGACACCTAGGATTCTTGACCCAGGAATTAATTGTTGGATTGTAGAGTAAAACCTCGCATGTCCAGACAGTCGTGACCGTATCTCGGGGTATAGGGTACTCTGGTATATGTAGCTGGCTTTGTCTGCCCCCGCTCTCCATTCTGGTTCTGGGGCGTAACACGACTTAAGTGGTGGCCCATGCAGGTTTAAAAATTCAAAAGTGTGAGGTTTTTTACCAATATTTATATGTCTCAATCATGCTACTCTTTGATCTCCTCCAAGTGTGAAACTTATATACCTGAAATCTTGATTCAATATCTGCCTTGATCCTCGATCAATCATGTTCGTCCCTTGATGATCCTTGCGTCCTTTATCTTTCAAGGACACTGTTCATGGTCCTTCCGATCATCCAGTCCGAGTTCCTCCAGTAGCAGAACAGCATCCTGATGCCCAGCAAACCCTTGAGGTTCAGCCTCAGCATTCCAGGGCCAGGTCCAGAACAGCTCAAGATGAGGAATCTCAGATCCAGCCAGTACCTCCTGTGCAACCAGTACCTGATGCAGGAGAAGAAAATAATGTGCTTATTGGTATCCTTTGGGAATTATTGGCATCTCAAGGACGTCGAGAGGACGTATTCATTCAGTTAGTACAAAGGGCCTTGGAAAGAGGCGGACATTGTTCCAACAACTCAGCGAAAAACTTTAAGCGCCTCCAACCCTCATATTTCTATGGCACCGAGGATGAGATTGCATCGGATGCATGGCTTCAGGAAACTGAAGATATCTTAGAGGCAGCATGAGTGCCTGACAGAGAGCAAGTATCAGTAGTTCGACTGTAGTTGCTAGACTTGGCCCAAGACTGGTGGGCAGCACAGATAATTTTACTGACAGTACCCATCCCTTAGGCTGTCTTTAGAGAAAGTTTTCTGACCAGATATTTTAATGCAGTATCGTGTTATGATCTGCAACAAAGGTTTAATAACTTGAAGCAGATGGACAGGATTGTCGACGGCTATATGGCAGAGTTCTGCAGACTTAGTCGATTTTCTCCCACCTTGGTGGCAGCCGAATTGGACAGAGCTAGGAGGTTCCAGCAGGGACTTCACTTAGGAAATCATATTGGTGGTAGAACAACATGAGTTCCAGACTTTTGATGCAGTATTACAGGCAGCAAGGAGGCATGAGGATACCTCTCAGAGAATCATGGATAGAACTAGAGGGCGAAAGAGGATCCATACATCATGAGTTTCTTACACTCAGTCGTCAGCACCAGCCCCGGCAGTTAGGGCTTTAAAAATTAGATCTCCGAGGAGGCCAGTTTCAACAGCCTCAGTCCAGCAAACAGTATCGACCCGACCTCAGCAGCAGAGGACATCTCCTTCAACAAGTGTTCTCATTGTAGGAAACCTGGGCACGTATTTTGGAGTACCGTCGAGGACAAGGATTGTGTTTAGCCTGTGGAGCTCCAAGATACAGTGGGATATTGCCCACACAGAGCTAGTTCATCATCATCATCCCCGACAGGACCACAATATAGGGCGCCAGTACCGGTTCCGCAGAACCAGGGTCAGAGGCTTTTGCCGACCCAATCCCAAGCATTCCAGCAACAAAAGACACAACAGTATGTGCAGGTCCAAGCTCAAGTACAAGCCAGGCAAAGAGGTCCACAGCTGTGAGGATCAACACCGAAAGGATGAGGCCAGGCTATGGCAGTTACCGTGGAGAAGCAACAAGTTTTAGGTGAGGTGGTGGCAGGTACCATTCTAATCAACTCTCATTTGGCTTCAATATTGTTTGATTCTAGTGCATTACTGTAGAACCATAAAAAATATGCATCCATGCGTCTAACAATAATGCGCCCCAAAGTAAAGTGCAGAAGAGATCAGGCCGCAGAGTTACCCTGCAACATAGAAAGGCGACATCCATGCATCCTAATCAGCCGAAGCAGTTTTGGTCGCAGATGGAACTGACACGTCATCCCAGCAACATGAATGTCTCTGACACAGAATCCTGAAAAAAAATTGAATGCCTCAAAAGACATGAACAAACTAAACGACAGAAGTCTCCTGTCAGCACATAACTTCAATCTCGATGGATGTGCAGCACTACATGTACATCATAATTGGCCCCATGTGTCCTAGGTTTTATGCAGTCATATGCGTCTCTGGCCTCATGCGTCCCAGACTCCATGTGGCCCCATGCATCTCCGGCCCCATGCGTCCTAGGCATCCCTGGTCCCATGCATCCCAGGCTCCATGCATTCCATGCATCTCTGGCCCCATGCGTCATAGAATCCATGAGTCTTATGCATCCCTGGCCCCATGCATTCCAGTCTCCATGTGTTTCATGCATCTCTGGCCCTAGGCATCTCAGACTCCACGCGTCCCATACGTCTTTGGCCACATGTGTTTCAGACTCCAAGAAGACCAAATCTTGTTGTTATGACAAGAGTGATTCTCTCCAACCAAGCGCGAACTATGTGTCAAGATGACCAAGTCACGCCCACAAAGGACAAGAACTACCCAGATTTTCAGCAACATAAAATTCTAACAAGTGCCTACGTGATAGCCTGGCCCACTCAAGGTTACAGTTATACCCCGTTAAGGAGGCACACATGGAACCCTCTAGCATCTATGTGGCCCAATGATGACTATATATACCTGGGTGGCATGTCAAGACAGAGGAGGGAGAGAGAAGAGAGACAGGGGTCGCCCAACACAAAGATAGCATACCGAGACGAGCAAAGAGATAACATAAGCTTTCTCACCCTGCATCAGATCATCAACGGAGTGAAGGAGCCGCTATAAAGCTCTTTGTCCATCGTCACACCGCATATCAAAATATTGTACTTAGATAATTCTATTTAGGATTCTTTATACTGTCACGACCCAATTTCGTAGAATCACTTGAGGCGTCCCCCGAATCGTGACCGCCGTGCGGGCCTGGAGTTGCGCCCGCACAAGGCTTTAATGATTTGCATAGCAAGCACATATTCAGAGTACGCAGATAAATTGAAACACAAATTTGAAACATAGAAAAGTTCTCTTTATTGATAATGAACATCTATTACAAACTCTTGAACGAGTTAGCTAATATGCCGAACGGCTTACAAAAGGGTTGACTCAAAATGAGATAGCAGTCCTGTACATTACATCCCTTTATAAACTCAAAATGATAAAGACCTCCAGGCTGGAGGATCGCTTTGCCACGGAGCTGCATTTGTGTATGAAGAGTTGCAGCTTCGGACTTCAAAAGGCTTCGAGGCGCGGTGAAGATGCGCCAACAGCTTGGACTGGATCGGGTAGACGACTTCGGCTCCTCGCTCGGTTTGCCTTGGTGCGGAGAACCTGTTTCAACGAGGGTCAGCATATCGAAACATGCTGGTGAAGTCGAGCTAGCCTCACTATACCAATCAACACGTTGTTTAGTGAAGCATGTATATTTATGGGTTTCTATCTTGCCTTAGTTCATTTACAAGCAGCATATAGAAATTTACTGAAATGAACGTGCCACCGTTCGGTAGATTTTACCTGACCGCCTGAATTACCTGCACAATACTTACCATGCCTTCCCTGAAACGAAGACACAAGTTAGTATGCAACAGGTTTAAATATACACAGGGATCACTGGCTTGATGCCACAAAGGGACGGTTTATAGTCTCGGGACAAGAATGTTATGCAACGCAGGTGGCGAGCCCCGCTACATAGCATCCCGTCCATGACAAACGACTATACGAACTCTTCCGCCCGGATCGGATCGGCCCCAGTGCCCTGGCGGCCGTCCGCGGAAGCCAAAATACCTTGTGCACAAGTTGTCCGTGATCGAGCACATTTAGTTCGAATTATTTCACACGAATTTACAAACGAATTTCGAACGAATAGGAGCAAGCTCCATAGCCAAACAGTTTTGCATAGTCTTACTAACAGTTTATTTCATAACAAGCATATATTTCCATACTTAGCACGATTCATAGAACAGTTATAAATGAACTAGCATACAGGATGATAACCGTTCATAAGTTTAGTTGACAAGCAATATTTCAAGTCTATTCCCTTTTATCTTGATCTCTTTTATTATTACTTGGTATCGTTTGATCGGGGTGAAGGAGTGAGGCTAGGAAGCAAGGCTAGCTAATCGGGTTGGTAGCCACTTACTTAGATTTTTGGAAAGAAGAAGGAAAGAGGCGCTTCACGACTCCGTTCGCAAGCCACCTACTGCTCGTTCACCTGCACACGAACAGCTCGATTAATACTTCTTCCTCTTTTTCCAATCTCGGAATAGAAGTGCAAGTCAATGAACGAAAATAATGAAAACCATCGAAACCGTTCAAGGAAAACAAGCAAATTCCAAAACCAACTCAAAGCACGAAAGCAACAAGCGACATCGAAAACCGAGGCAATAAAAGAAAGCAGCGGAGAGGTCCCTCCTGACTCTGCCGCTAAGCCGATCCTTGGGGCGCAGTCCACTGAATATGGGAATCGATTCCGAAGAAACAAATCCATAACGAGGACGAGTTCTTAATTCAATCTATCCCGATCGAACGATACCGTCTTGTGTTTCTTAGCCGCGCTCCTCGAATAGGAGGAACGGGGCGCTACATCCTACCCAACCAATTGGAAGTTTCGTCCCGAAACTTAGGAATAGAACCAACCGTTAGGGATTATTTTGTTGCTGGCGGCGATCCGGGAGCGGACAGTTTCGAATCAGGTGTCCGTTGCCGCCACAGTTGTAACAAGACCCATTTTTCAAGTAACAATTAACGATGGTATGTCCCGGCCTATTGCAGTGCTCACAACGCACTCCTGCATTTGTCTTGTTCTGACCACCATTGTTTTGTCGCTTTGCAGCGTTGTTTCCTCTATCGTTGCCTTGGCGTTTGTGATTGTAGGTATGCACAGCGCCGATGGAAACGTGAGGATACTGCGGTTCCAGAGATAGGGCGTGATTCATGACTTCACGCATCGTTCCATACTGATTATTGACCACGTGCGAATGGATGGCAGGGCGTAGTCCACCTTTAAACCTTCTACCTCGACTCGCTGCATCAGGTAAATAGGCCCTAACGAATTTGGAGAGTCGGTTGAATTCGGCGGAATACTCTTTAACTGTCATCCTGCCTTGCCTCAGTTGTACGAAGTCATTTTCCATCTTACGTTGCACTGGAGGGGGTACATACTCCTCTTCAAACGCGGCACGAAAGGTCGTCCACGAGATCGCCTCCTCTCCGTGATCAAATTGGAGAGATCGTCGATGCACGTCCCACCAATCGTGTGCGTTGAGGCGGAGCTGTAGTTGCGCGCAGGAGACGCGCTTCTCTTCGGGGACCTCTAGCAGAGCGAAGTGATCTTCTAGTTCTGCTAGCCAATCTAGAGCTACCACTGGGTCCTCAGTCCCGTTGAACGGGGTGTTGCAGACTTTCTTGAAGTGTCCCAAGTTGAAGGCAGTCACGTCCCTCGGCCTTGGAATTTGTGGCGTCTCTACTCCAAGCACGGGCTGTTCCACCGGAGTCGTTGCTATTGCGGCGGAATGGTTGGCAGCCAAAGTCTGAACGATCTGTTGCAGGGCATCTACCTGCTTTTGTTGGACTGAGAATCGGGTCTCTAGATTACTCTCGAGCTTGGCTTGGCGAGCATCGTCTCGTTGTCGTTGCGATTCTAACATTTGCATTACCCGCTCAAGCGGGTCGACTTGAGACATGCCTCTTTGGCTTCGAGAGCTTCCCGAATTGCCCGAACTGCTTTCTTGTGTTTCGATTGGTGGTTGCGCTGCAGATTGCGCTGGATCCATTCCTTCAAAAGAAGGTAAATTACATTAGAATCATAATGTATTATGGACTTATTGCATGAACGTATCTCATTTTGACCTAGCGAGTTCAAGAGTTCGCACAGGAATTTGATCGTTAAAGGAACTTTTCCAGCACGAAGTCTAAGGAACTTGAATCTGTGCTCTGATACCACTATGTCACGACCCAATTCCGTAGAATCACTTGAGGCGTCCCTCGAATCGTGACCGCCGTGCGGGCCTGGAGTTGCGCCCGCACAAGGCTTTAATGATTTGCATAGCAAGCACATATTCAGAGTACGCAGATAAATTGAAACACAAATTTGAAACATAGAAAAGTTCTCTTTATTAATAATGAACATCTATTACAAACTCTTGAACGAGTTAGCTAATATGCCGAACGGCTTACAAAAGGGTTGACTCAAAATGAGATAGCAGTCTTGTACATTACATCCCTTTATAAACTCAAAATGATAAAGACCTCCAGGCTGGAGGATCGCTTTGCCACGGAGCTGCATTTGTGTATGAAGAGTTGCAGCTTCGGACTTCAAAAGGTTTCGAGGTGCGGTGAAGATGCGCCAACAGCTTGGACTGGATCAGGTAGACGACTTCGGCTCCTCGCTCGGTTCGCCTTGGTGCGGAGAACCTGTTTCAACGAGGGTCAGCATATCGAAACATGCTGGTGAAGGCGAGCTAGCCTGACTATACCAATCAACACGTTGTTTAGTGAAGCATGCATATTTATGGGTTTCTATCTTGCCTTAGTTCATTTACAAGCAGCATATAGAAATTTACTGAAATGAACGTGCCACCGTTCGGTGGATTTTACCTGACCGCCTGAATTACCTGCACAATACTTACCATGCCTTCCCTGAAACGAAGACACAAGTTAGTATGCAACAGGTTTAAATATACACAGGGATCACTGGCTTGATGCCACAAAGGGACGGTTTATAGTCTCGGGACAAGAATGTTATGCAACGCAGGTGGCGAGCCCCGCTACATAGCATCCCGTCCATGACAAACGACTATACGAACTCTTCCGCCCGGATCGGATCGGCCCCAGTGCCCTGGCGGCCGTCCGCGGAAGCCAAAATACCTTGTGCACAAGTTGTCCGTGATCGAGCACATTTAGTTCGAATTATTTCACACGAATTTATAAACGAATTTCGAACGAATAGGAGCAAGCTCCATAGCCAAACAGTTTTGCATAGTCTTACTAACAGTTTGTTTCATAACAAGCATATATTTCCATACTTAGCACGATTCATAGAACAGTTATAAACGAACTAGCATACAGGATGATAACCGTTCATAAGTTTAGTTGACAAGCAATATTTCAAGTCTATTCCCTTTTATCTTGATCTCTTTTATTATTACTTGGTATCGTTTGATCGGGGCGAAGGAGTGAGGCTAGGAAGCAAGGCTAGCTAATCGGGTTGGTAGCCACTCACTTAGATTTTTGGAAAGAAGAAGGAAAGAGGCGCTTCACGACTCCGTTCGCAAGCCACCTACTGCTCGTTCACCTGCACACGAACAGCTCGATTAATACTTCTTCCTCTTTTTCCAATCTCGGAATAAAAGTGCAAGTCAATGAACGAAAACAATAAAAACCATCGAAACCGTTCAAGGAAAACAAGCAAATCCCAAAACTAACTCAAAGCACGAAAGCAACAAGCGACATCGAAAACTGAGGCAATAAAAGATAGCAGCGGAGAGGTCCCTCCTGACTCTGCCGCTAAGCCGATCCTTGGGGCACAGTCCACTGAATATGGGAATCGATTCCGAAGAAACAAATCCATAACGAGGACGAGTTCTTAATTCAATCTATCCCGATCGAACGATACCGTCTTGTGTTTCTTAGCCGCGCTTCTCGAATAGGAGGAACGGGGCGCTACATCCTACCCAACCAATTGGAAGTTTCGTCCCGAAACTTAGGAATAGAACCAACCGTTAGGGATTATTTTGTTGCTGGCGGCGATCCGGGAGCGGATAGTTTCGTATCAGGTGTCCGTTGCCGCCACAGTTGTAACAAGACCCATTTTTCAAGTAACAATTAACGATGGTATGCCCCGGCCTATTGCAGTGCTCACAACGCACTCCTGCATTTGTCTTGTTCCGACCACCGTTGTTTTGTCGCTTTGCAGCGTTGTTTCCTCTATCGTTGCCTTGGCGTTTGTGATTGTAGGTATGCACAGCGCCGATGGAAACGTGAGGATACTGCGGTTCCAGAGATAGGGCATGATTCATGACTTCACGCATCGTTCCATACTGATTATTGACCACGTGCGAATGGATGGCAGGGCGTAGTCCACCTTCAAACCTTCTAGCTCGACTCGCTGTATCAGGTAAATAGGCCCTAGCGAATTTGGAGAGTCGGTTGAATTCGGCGGAATACTCTTTAACTGTCATCCTGCCTTGCCTCAGTTGCACGAAGTCATTTTCCATCTTACGTTGCACTGGAGGGGGTACATACTCCTCTTCAAACGCGGCACGAAAGGTCGTCCACGAGATCGCCTCCTCTCCGTTATCAAATTGGAGAGATCGTCGATGCACGTCCAACCAATCGTGTGCGTTGAGACAGAGCTGTAGTTGCGCGCAGGAGACGTGCTTCTCTTCGGGGACCTCTAGCAGAGCGAAGTGATCTTCTAGTTCTGCTAGCCAATCTAGAGCTACCACTGGGTCCTCAGTCCCGTTGAACGGGGTGTTGCAGACTTTCTTGAAGTGTCCCAAGTTGAAGGCAGTCACGTCCCTCGGCCTTGGAATTTGTGGCGTCTCTACTCCAAGCACGGGCTGTTCCACCGGAGTCGTTGCTGTTGCGGCGGAATGGTTGGCAGCCAAAGTCTGAACGATCTGTTGCAGGGCATCTACCTGCTTTTGTTGGACTGAGAATCGGGTCTCTAGATTACTCTCGAGCTTGGCTTGGCGAGCATCATCTCGTTGTCGTTGCGATTCTAACATTTGCATTACCCGCTCAAGCGGGTCGACTTGAGACATGCCTCTTTGGCTTCGAGAGCTTCCCAAATTGCCCGAACTGCTTTCTTGTGTTTCGATTGGTGGTTGCGCTGCAGATTACGCTGGATCCATTCCTTCAAAAGAAGGTAAATTACATTAGAATCATAATATATTATGGACTTATTGCATGAACGTATCTCATTTTGACCTAGCGAGTTCAAGAGTTCGCACAGGAATTTGATCGTTAAAGGAACTTTTCCAGCACGAAGTCTAAGGAACTTGAATCTGTGCTCTGATACCACTATGTCACGACCCAATTCCGTAGAATCACTTGAGGCGTCCCCTGAATCGTGACCGCCGTGCGGGCCTGGAGTTGCGCCCGCACAAGGCTTTAATAATTTGCATAGCAAGCACATATTCAGAGTACGCAGATAAATTGAAACACAAATTTGAAACATAGAAAAGTTCTCTTTATTGATAATGAACATCTATTACAAACTCTTGAACAAGTTAGCTAATATGCCGAACGGCTTACAAAAGGGTTGACTCAAAATGAGATAGCAGTCCTGTACATTACATCCCTTTATAAACTCAAAATGATAAAGACCTCCAGGCTGGAGGATCGCTTTGCCACGGAGCTGCATTTGTGTATGAAGAGTTACAGCTTCGGACTTCAAAAGGCTTCGAGGCGCGGTGAAGATGCGCCAACAGCTTGGACTGGATCGGGTAGACGACTTCGGCTCCTCGCTCGGTTCGCCTTGGTGCGGAGAACCTGTTTCAACGAGGGTCAGCATATCGAAACATGCTGGTGAAGGCGAGCTAGCCTGACTATACCAATCAACACGTTGTTTAGTGAAGCATGCATATTTATGGGTTTCTATCTTGCCTTAGTTCATTTACAAGCAGCATATAGAAATTTACTGAAATGAACGTGCCACCGTTCGGTGGATTTTACCTGACCGCCTGAATTACCTGCACAATACTTACCATGCCTTCCCTGAAACGAAGACACAAGTTAGTATGCAACAGGTTTAAATATACACAGGGATCACTGGCTTGATGCCACAAAGGGACGGTTTATAGTCTCGGGACAAGAATGTTATGCAACGCAGGTGGCGAGCCCCGCTACATAGCATCCCGTCCATGACAAACGACTATACGAACTCTTCCGCCCGGATCGGATCGGCCCCAGTGCCCTGGCGGCCGTCCGCGGAAGCCAAAATACCTTGTGCACAAGTTGTCCGTGATCGAGCACATTTAGTTCGAATTATTTCACACGAATTTACAAACGAATTTCGAACGAATAGGAGCAAGCTCCATAGCCAAACAGTTTTGCATAGTCTTACTAACAGTTTGTTTCATAATAAGCATATATTTCCATACTTAGCACGATTCATAGAACAGTTATAAACGAACTAGCATACAGGATGATAACCGTTCATAAGTTTAGTTGACAAGCAATATTTCAAGTCTATTCCCTTTTATCTTGATCTCTTTTATTATTACTTGGTATCGTTTGATCGGGGCGAAGGAGTGAGGTTAGGAAGCAAGGCTAGCTAATCGGGTTGGTAGCCACTCACTTAGATTTTTGGAAAGAAGAAGGAAAGAGGCGCTTCACGACTCCGTTCGCAAGCCACCTACTGCTCGTTCACCTGCACACGAACAGCTCGATTAATACTTCTTCCTCTTTTTCCAATCTCGGAATAGAAGTGCAAGTCAATGAACGAAAACAATGAAAACCATCGAAACCGTTCAAGGAAAACAAGCAAATCCCAAAACCAACTCAAAGCACGAAAGCAACAAGCGACATCGAAAACCGAGGCAATAAAAGATAGCAGCGGAGAGGTCCCTCCTGACTCTGCCGCTAAGCCGATCCTTGGGGCGCAGTCCACTGAATATGGGAATCGATTCCGAAGAAACAAATCCATAACGAGGACGAATTCTTAATTCAATCTATCCCGATCGAACGATACCGTCTTGTGTTTCTTAGCCGCGCTCCTCGAATAGGAGGAACGGGGCGCTACATATACTATTTTTCATTCCTTAAATACAAAGTATGCAAGAAATCATTTAATGGCGAACAAGATAGCGACTCTGCTGGGGATCGCCTTCTCCTCTGATGAGAAAGTTATGACGTAATCTAATGCAGCCAAGCTCGGATCAATTCAAAGAATGCTAGTAGTCCGCTTCGACCAGCAAGCTTTCGAGAAGATGTTCTCGGAGGGAAGCGCTAGTCCTTCTCCAAGGCTAGCAAAGCCTATGAAGACCCGCAGGATGTAGGTTGCAAAGGCCGTTGTGCCTCACCCAACTATGGAGCATGCATTTCCCGTCTCACTTTGTCACAGGGACCACACATCATGCGTCCACTGCTTATGCGGCAGCCCCTTCCAACAAAAAGGGTGCTCAACACCAGAAGACCCGTAAGACGTGGGTTGAAAAGGCTGTTGTGCCTCGCCTAACTACAGTGCATGTACTCCCAGTCTCTCTTACTGATGTTGAAGATGCACAACATGTGTCCACTCTGGCTGTCCCCGCTCATGCAGCCTCCTGGCCTGAAAAGGAGAATGCTCAGCACCCGAACTCTGGCGAGGAAAATAATATGATGCCAAGGGATTCGGGGTTGATTCACAGCCCATGTGGCCACAACTAAGGATGCAGTATACGACTTCCAGCTCAGCCGCATGCGTCTTTGACACCCTTAGAAGCTCTGTCTTTGACTTAATCTCATCCGGCCGTGCTCCTATGTGCCACGTCGAGGAAAATCAAAACTTGGACTCTTCGTACTACGCGCATGTGCGTGCTAATTCGAAGAAGTCTAGGGCAATGCGAGTTCGTCAAGCTTAAGAAATTGTCCATTTGGCTGACCGTCAGTGGGCACCGCTAACAGTTATACGGGCCCCTGATGGAAAATTATATATGACTGTCCCGTACGTCCAGCCCACAGCTGCAAATGGGCCGGGTCCATCTCAAAAGTCTTCCACTGACGATCTAGGGGAAGTTCTTATATGAACCCTAGACCAGGGAGAAAAAGTAATACCTATACACCCATGTGCTCAGTCTACCCGGGCTCATAACAAGTGTGTAAAGTTAGATATGTCCTCGCTTGATTTGCGCAACGTGATAAACCATAAGTGCAAAGCGAGGGAAGCAACCGCGGTTTGTGAGGTGTCCCCTCCAGGATTCCCCTGTGCCAACATCATTATCAACTGCTGTTGTGCTAAAGAAGCAGTACCAAACAGGCAGTCAATATTCCAACGACTTCATCTGAAGGCACCTAACCGGCGATAACCCAAAAATTTGGTATAAACTGTCACGCCCCAGTCCCAAAATACGTAGGACTAAAATACGTGAGCATGTCAGCCTTATATATATGGCAACTCCAATATATGTAAACCATAACACATATGTATGCTGTATTTATGAATAATAATTCACAATTGGTATATATATAAGTCACAAGTCACAGGGCATGTCATGACCCGCACCCGGTGTAGGATGCAAGTCGGGAACAACGCCCAGCCTATGCCGCAACATCGGGGTAGAACGTTGTCTTAGTTAACTATAAAATCTAAATATCTCACAATAATATAAAATCTGCCAACAATATCTCAACACAAACTCAATCACATTCTAAAGCACGAGAAGATATCAAGAAAGTCTAACATAACTATCCATTCAATATATATAAACAATAATAGAAACAATATCCAATCTCATACTCTATGCCGGAAACAAATCCGGTACCAAAATGCTAAAGAGACTAACTATAAAAACTAGTGATCCGGATAAACCTTCCAGCAATCACTCCAGAACTAGTGGATCCAAGTCTGCACCATCTATAAG
The DNA here is from genome assembly GCA_036927795.1 of Iris macrosiphon. Taxonomy (NCBI): domain Eukaryota; kingdom Viridiplantae; phylum Streptophyta; class Magnoliopsida; order Asparagales; family Iridaceae; genus Iris; species Iris macrosiphon. Next base: position 213,304,132 of record JAYESA010000004.1, read on the forward strand.
TCAAAGTCCTTAGTATGTCGGACACCAATCTCTCGGATCCTCTGAAAAATATTTTCCAATCAGGAATGGAGTGAAGTACATATCTCTAAAAGCAGTTCCAATAACATAATCGAACATATATTACAAGCAATAGAAAAATGATACAAGATGCACAAGTAATAAGAATGTACAATACAGGAAGAACAGGCAATAAGCACAATAAGAACTAAAAAGTAAATACGGGAAATAAACTGCAAGTAGAAAACAAGAATACTAGCTATGTGATTTAGAGTACAAGTTCGTTATGTGATCGGCTTAGGTTGCACATGAGGTATAAAGGTAACCCCATTATACGTGAGGTGTATAATCGACATGCACATGAGATCAAGAGGGCTTTGATCACATAACCAACTCCTACTCCCTCTCCCCAACCAATACTCATGGATCCAATCACGACACATTACGTACATGATCACGATATAGTCACACTAGCATACGAAATAGTGGATGCACAAGAAGCACATGAAAGTCAATACCTGATGCACACGATAAAATACATGTGACTGGGTACCCATTGCACACGGTAGGGGATAACACCTCCTGAGGGGATCCATATAGCACCAGTCCATGAAATTACTGTATCGGGAATTAATGTACACAATTCTAGAACATGCATATATACAATATTATGAATTGAAAACAATCAGAGAAATGTACTCGCCTGTGGTCCAGAGCAATGAATGTCAAACTGTCCGAACTGGTATCACACAGACCTATATATGGAATATTGCATTAATACAAGGTTCTGGAAAGAAAATAAGTTAAACTAGTCAACTTCTAGGTCAACAAATCAATTCTAAGTCAAAAGTCAAACTAGGTCAACTCTAAGTCAAACCGGTCAAACTATAGTCAAACTATGGTCAATTATGGTCAACTACCTATTTCTAAGTTGCATAAGTCTAACTCAAAGATATTGGGCTCACACACTATGAATCTAGGTCATACAAGCTACAACTTAGGATACTAAGATACCGTATCTCAGGATACGCAAACAATAGGTAAATATCACATATCTATAATAAAGCAATATTAAATATATAAATCATAATTACAAATGCTAAATGATTATCTTGGTTTTGAACCAACTTGGTATCGCAATACTAAACCTCTATCTTGATATCCAAACCCAATATCTTGGGTATCCTTAATACCTTGGCATTTACCTTGGTATCTCAAGGTAATGTCACTCTAGTATATATATATATATATTAACTATCCAACTATAACTATAAACTACCATGTATTTAGTATTTATACCATACTATATACCTTATTTTAGTCACCTAATACCCACCCATAATTAGTTTACAACTATCCTATTATTATATAAATACCTACTACTCATACCTTGGTATATCTTGATACTTACCTTAGTATCTCAAGGTGATTGCCAAAATCTTCATATATATACTAACTATTCATCAATAACTATATGTATACATATATCAGTCCAATATAACTTCTAGTATGTACTAAATAGAATAAATATTAACTACCAACTACACACTAAATACTAATACATATATACGTACATACATACATACCTACAAATATATAATATATATAACTAAAGATACTCATAACAATAGATAACTAAAATATACTAACTATTCCAATAATATTAGATGCAATAACTAAATATATTATACATATAGTATACTAAAACATAATTAGAAAATTAGGAACATATATATATATATATATATATATATATATATATATATATATATATATATATATATATATATATATATATATATATATATATATATATATATATATATACAAACATATATCTATATATATATATATTAATATCTAATATATTAAAAACTGTCAAACTGTCATTAAAAGCCCATGTTTACTGTCGCCGAAAAGCTGCTGTGTATATAGATACACTGCAGTTTTTGTGACTGTTTTCTGCACTGTCACTAAAAACTGTCGCTGAAGCTTCTGATACTCTACTGATACACTGTTGTTTCAGCGACAGTTTCCTGCAACTGTCGCTGACTGCTGCCGCTGAAAAGCTGCTGCCGCTGCTGCTATTTCTCTGCTGTTGCGACACTCTCCTGCTGTCGCTGAAAAGCTATATATATATAATATATATAATAACATATATATATATCTACCATATATATATATATAAATACATATATATATATCTATTCTACTATATAATGAGGAAAGTAGGCTTCACCGTGAAAGTTTTCTTTCCAAAAATACCCTTTATTATATTTACTAATTAAAAATAATACCTACAATAAATTCCAATGACAACCATTTAAGGGATGCATTAATATATTATAGAAATCAAAGAGTTCATGCTACTTGCTAAGTTTTCTAAGCTATTACCAAGGAATTCCAATGGTTGAACTCTTAACCTATATAATTAAAAACAGCAAAGTTAAACCAACTCATCAAAATCATCCACTCCAAGATACGTGCAAAGCACGTGCATATATACTAGTATATATATATATATATATATATATATATATATATATATATATATATATATATATATATATATATATATATATATATATATACTAATACACATATACTACCATAAATATACCTACACTCTTATAATATTATTACGTACAAATAACTATACATAATAATGTACATATATATATACACAATATATATACACAATATATATATATATATATATATATATATAGAGAGAGAGAGAGAGAGAGAGAGAGAGAGAGAATAAGGGAGGTGAGATGGCACCTCACTCTCAAATGAGGGTGGCGGTGAGGTGGCACCATCTCAGCCCTCCATCTTACAAATGAGGCTTAAGTGGTATTTTTGCATTTAAGCCCCCTAATTACTCTCTCAACCATACCTCACAGCACTTGATTATTCCTTCATTTTCCCACCCCTCCCCCTCCCCCACCCCGACCGTGCCCTAGGGTTCCGACAGAGCCCGCCTCCCCCACCCCTCGACTTCCTTAGCCCGAAGCTCCACCGCGGGTTCCAGAGCCCCCTCCCCCACCCCGCTCCTTCCAGAGCCCCCCTCCCCCACCCCTCGGCTTCCAGAGCCCGAAGCTCCTCCGCGGGTTCCAGAGCCCCCTCCCCCCACCTCGCTCCATCCAGTGCCCTAGGGTTCCGACAGAGCCCCCACCTCCGCGGGTTCCAGAGCCCCCTCCCCGCCCCCACCTCCGTGGGTTCCAGAGCCCCCACCCCCCGCCCCCACCTCCACGGGTTCCAGAGCCCCCACCCCCCGCCCCCACCTCCGCGGGTTCCAGAGCCCCCTCCCCGCCCCCACCTCCGCGGGTTTCAGAGCCCACCCCCCGCCCCCACCTCCGCGGGTTCCAGAGCCCCTACCCCCGCCCCACCTCTGCGGGTTCCAGAGCCCCCTCCCCGCCCCCACCTCCGCGGGTTCCAGAGCCCCCACCCCCCACCCCTCGGCTTCCCCCTCCCTCACCTCTCGGGTTCCACCGGGCCGCACCCCTCGGGTTTCCGAGCAAAATGGCAAGGAAGACTCGTCAATCTAGGCAGAGCCGGTCGCATTGTGGAATCTAGAGGTGTTATCGAAAAAATGCCCTTCGAACCAGGCCCTCCCATATGGGAGGCAATCCTCTCCGGCTGTCAGATTCACGGCAATATGGATCTCGGTGTCCATGCTGCAGACCAGCTATTCAAGATGATACCAGAGAACGACGGAACCTATGTCCTCTTATCCAACATATATGCTGCTGTTGGGAAGTGGCAAGATGTAGCCAGGGTTAGAAAGCTGATGAAGGACCGGGGAGTGAAGAAGGAGCCAGGGTGCAGTTGGATCGAAGTGGCAAGTAAGGTTCATGTGTTCCTCGTCAAAGATACGACGCATCCTGAGGTGCAGGAGGTCTATAGGTTCCTCGAGATGAAGAGGAATGAAGACGAGGAAGTTGGGTTATGTCCCTGATACCAAGTTCGTCTTGCAAGATGTGGAGCTGGAGCAGAAGGAGTACGTGTTGTCTGCTCACAGCAAGAAGCTGGCCGTCAGTTACGGGCTCTTGAAGTTGCCCGTCGGAGCAACCGTTAGGGTTCTTAAGAACTTGAGAATGCAGCGACTGTCATACTGCAATCATGTTCATGTCTAGGGCTGTAGGAAGAGAGATCATTGTGAGAGATGGCAAGAGATTTCACCATTTTAAGGATGGGGAGTGCTCGTGTGGGAATTATTGGTGAAGTGAGTGATTATTCATTCATGGTATCAAATTGCAACTGTGAAGAAACTTAAAGGCTGTTCTGAGACCAAGGCAGGAACTATCTGTATGCAGAGGCTCTACCATGCCTGGATTCTTTAACCGCTCTGACCTGCTGTTGATGCACCTGCAAGTAAGATTGTTGTACTAAGTATACAATGATTTGGAGAACCCAAAAAATTTCAGATCTTTATCTCTCTGTTCTGACAGCAGGGTTCATTTGTGCAGGCACAGTACATGAGTTTCTGGCTGCAAGGTCTCTGCAAATTTCTTATGCCCAGAAGGAGAGGGTCCGATTTCAGACGATTTTCAACAGATGGGATTGTAGAATAGAGAAGGATTTGCTGCTAGGACCGGATAAGCATGAACTTGCATTCGATCCCTAATTCTTGTGAACTTGATGGAAATATGGAGATGGAGAGGGATGGGGGGTTTCTTCCCCTTTCTTTGGCATAGTCGTTTGCTAGTCATCAACTATAAGGAAAATGGAGAAACATAAGAACAACAACTTCACAGACCAAGAAGTGTGAGTTCACCTTGTGAGGAATGTTACATTGAGTAGCAACAGATCATATTCATGTCATTGATTGTTCGTTAAGTTCAGGATCATTCATGGAGAAAACAGGAATGTTTGTTTAGTCTATCATTTAGGGGTGTTATCAATATAAAAATGTTTTAAACACAATATATATGTTTATTGTTCCAAGTCTAATCACAGACTCACGAGGAGCAACTGAGCCAGATGATTTTTGGCTTCTAGTATGTGTTCTTGGTCTCATTCGACTCGTTGGGACACAAGGAATCTTATTTCTTTTCTGACTGATCAATTCAATTTAAAGGAGGCCAGATATTTTACTTATGTAAATCTGGGTGTAAATATTAGGGAATTGGTCATTTCAAGTTATATAATATCAAATCCCATTTGAATTCAAGCATGTCTGCTGTATATAGTACTTGTAAATATATAAAAAGAAGAAGTATATAGTAATTGTAAATATAGACAATAAAAGGAAGATACAAGGCTAAAATTCACAGTCTGACCTCTATTTCTAGATGTTCAAAACTTAGAATCTAAATTTGAAAGATAATGCTTATATGGAAAAGACGGAGGAATTGATTGTACATTGTACATCTAAGTTTATATATGTTGAACTTTACATGTCAAATAACTTTGGAGAAAAATGTCCCACTCCATATTCCTGTCCCCATTCTCATCTATTCTACATTGTCTGTGCTTCGGCTGCTGGATTTAGCAGTGGCTCAACAAGAATGACATGCTGGGCTTCTAAGATATTCAGACCATTGGCCCCATGCTGGATTAAAATTAGAAGAACACGGATTGGATTTGAACTCGATCTCTCTTCAATTTCAGCATGACCTTGCTCTCCGCTTTGCTGTCCTTTAAATTTAGCAATCGCCTCATGTGATTTCCTGCAAGGTAACTAGCTCTTAAGTATGTTTCCAGGATGACCAAATTGTGCATAGTATAAAACAGCTGCAGGAGATGTCTAACTAGGATAAAGGATCACTTCCAAATTAAAGCAGGAGGGATACAATTCATATCTTGAATGTTGTCTACACACTTTTTCCAGGAAGCGAGGAATTTGTGTGTCTGTGCGCATGCGTGAGTCACCGGAGTGTGTGTGTCATCTGGATGTGTAACAAGTCTCTTAACTAAATAATTCTGATAGAAATATTTGAAAGATGAGTCTCAAGCTTTCATCAATTGCATAACATTAACCACATTTTTGCACAGCAACATTCAGAGAAGTATTGAGGCATCTGGTCAAACAAAATTTGTGAATAGGGTTGTTTTATTAGTTGTTTAACTGGATTATAGGCCTAAAGGGTGCTAAGAGTTTCGATCTATCTGTGCTATTATTTGTCATATGAAATGAGCTGTTGTTACTTAATTGACAGCATAAGATCATATATATTAAATCACAAGGCCTTTACTCTCCCTGATAACCAAAAGAAACAAAAAAGAACACAAGTCTTAAGTTGGTTTGAAAAGAAATTCTTTACCTGCCTCCTTTCATCCGAACATAAGTGATACTGTTAGCATCCAAGGCATGAGCCAACACATCAAGAACATCATTCCAGCTTGAGAAGACAATAACTTTTGCTTCTTGATCACTTCTAGCTATCAACAAAATTCTCCTTGTGACTGCTTCAATCTTGACATATGCATACAGGAAAAAAATGTTAATAGTAAGACGAGTGTAGAAATTGTTCTTCCTATTTGAAGATTGCAAGCTCAAATATATCTCAGGTTAGCCTATGATATAGATTTTGCACTATAGTAAGAAACCAACAGCTTAATTCTTCAAACTTCTCCTGCAATTAAGATTCTATTATGATTAACAATACTAAGATAAAACAAAATTTTGAGAAACATAGTGTTCTTGTCATACAATCAATAAATTTTTTGAGAAACCAACAGCTTAATTCCTGAAGTAAAAGACGTCATACAATCAATAAAAATTACAATAGCATACCATATGTGATCAAAAGAACACAATTTATAAAAACATCTATTCGAACAATACAACCTAAGTGAGTTCTTGGAATGCAATGTAAGTTCCTGGAAGGGCTAATGTACAATTTCAACTTGTACTACATTCAATAATTGAACTATAGACTTCAGTAAATTAAAATTACCTAGTCAGTTCTTGGAAGTGCTTGTGAACCACCCGGATCAGATTGACCACTGTATACAATATTGTTGACCTGAAAGTTCAACATATTCTCAATTAACTCATTAAAAAGAGACAAGGATAAAAATTATTGAACTTATACAATACCTTAGCTTTGCTACACCCAGTCCTGTAATGACCATTTTTTCCACAAAATCCGCATGTTTTTCTTTTTTTAGTAGCCTCTTTTTGAGACAATTCTAATCCGGAAGATAATCTGGAAGGAAGTCTTGGTCGCCCTTTATACCTCTGAGATGTCGTAGGATCACGAATATTAATTTCAGGAATTAAACTTGATGAATTTTGGGATACGGTTGGTGCAATAGGATCAACTTGGTGATTCATTCCTTGGGATGGTACATCATCTCCTTCAGACAATCTTAAGTTATCATATTCTTCTAACTTGCTTGTTAGAAACCTATCAAATTCAGCAGCAAAGTTAGGCACCTTATATGCAACCTCCAAAGCCTTGTTGCATTTGTAACGAATACCCCAATGAAGATTACGATCCACTTCAGAATTTTCAATAGTAGCACCCATGCCAACATCTCCAAATCGATGTCGAGATTTAATGGTCCATCGCTTCAAAATATAACGATTCGGTATCTCTGGAATATGTTTCTTCCACAATATGCACAGGGCATATCTGCAAAGTAATCCAACATAATCAAAATGTCTACAGCCGCATGAAACTACAACCCTATTGGAATCATATAACACAGTCCTCCATTTACTTCTCTCTTTTGTCGCCCGCCCAACAAGATATGTAGTTATTGTTCCTTCTTTGTGCACTTTATCAGCCCAATAAATCTGGGCATCCTTCATTTCTTGTTTGAAAATATAAAACAAGGCTCTTGTATAGCATCTACTAGCTTGCTCCTCAAGTGGCCATTCTAAAGATAGTACGGGCCTAGTATCGATAGTTTTGAAATCTTCATCCTCCTCGGCTTTTCGACGACTTGCCAATGCCTTGTCATATTGAACGACAAACTCAGTTAAGGGTGTACTTGCATGAACATATGTATCGAAAAAAGCATTTATGCTTTCCGCTCTTTGACTTGTACGCGTGCCTGCAAGAAACTTATCATTCAAATAACAAGGTAACCAACTTGCTCGCCGCTCCCACAACTTTGGCAACCAACTTTTTTCTCGTAGCTTCTACGTTGCCATCATCTCTTTCCAACAATCTTCGGCTTCACATATACTGCTACTACTTCGTAGTCTATTGAAATGCAATTCAAACTCGGATCCGTGGATAGCTTTAAGATGGACCATATGCTCTCCAATATTCTTGTCTAGATGCCAATCACAATATCGGTGTATAGTATTTGGAAAAACTCTAGCAATTGCATTCCCAATAGCTGCATCCTGATCAGTAATAATAGCTCATGGTGCTTTACCCCCCATACATTTAAGCCACTGCTCAAATAACCACACAAACGTCTGCTCTGTCTCATCTGTCACGCCCCGGTCCCGCAGGGCCGTTCGTCCTCGCTTTGGTCCCTACGAAACCGATCGTCCTCGCACGGGCGTGATGCCATGCAAGCCTAAAGTGCGCTTGCACAAGGCCAAAGCTTTGAAACAAGGGCAAGTAAGCTATTCAATATCTGAAGCAGCGGCACGTAACATTGCAGAAAAGTGAAGAACACAATGGCATATGAAAATAGGCTCTTTTATTGATATTCACAAATGTTACAAGCGGCACATGGCCGAGGTTACAATTCGCTCAAGCACTCTTCTCTCGATTACAATGATACCGTTCCATACATTATGTCCCTTTATACAAAGCAACTCAAAGCAGGCACAACTCGATGCGGCTCCAAGCATCGACTCCAGATTTCCGGTTCCTTGGGATGAGGCACGGCTATCGCTTTCTCGGACGAACGGGCACCTGAGAACAAGCAGACTGTTGGTGGGTCAGCACTTTATGCAAGTACTGGTGAGATAAAACAACTGAACAGAAGCTACACCCCCTGAAACCCACACTAAGTAATCATGTGGCAAAACATTGCATTACTAGTGATCTTGCTAGTTTTACCTAAGTTCATTTCATGCAGTTCAGAACTATAGTCAGATTACATCTTTGAAAACATAACTTGAAAACAGTTTGCATATCGAAACTATAAGCATACGAATCGGGACAGTGCTCTATCGTGTAGTGCACAGCATGTATTGTGCAACACAAGTCTAACTCTTAGGGGCAAAGCTTAACTAGCATACTGATCATATCGAATTGAGGCAACGTATCAAGTGGACTATCATTTAATCAAGCACACAAATAGAACTATCAATCAGAGGTCGGTCCCCGAGAAACTCAGGATCGGTAGCGGTAATCCAGCTAACCAATGACTCACATTCTGATCCTATTAGCAGCTGTGACTCATGGCTGCACATTACTGCCGAAGCAGCCGTAACCAAGGTTCAGCTCTGCACTAATAGTCATTGTCCGACCGATGCGAATGCATGCAACACTATCAGATAAATTCTACGATGCAGACAAAATGAACATGCGTGCTCATGCATAAACTCATATTTCTTACCCCATAGCCGAACGGTTATCCCTGCAGCAGACACACAAGTTAGCCACATTTGCATATTCATAACTTATGTATTAAAACACTTGGTGTCATAAATCAATAGGTATGCAAGAAGGTAAACCTAGCATGCGCCCTATCTATATGACGGTCCTGAGAAACTCATTGATGGACAACAACACCCCCTAGATCCTTTCGGAACGGAACATCAGGGTGCTCTCACAATCCCTTCCGGACCGACCGATTCCCAGTGCCCCAGGAATCGACCGAGAGACTATTACCTTGTGCACAAGTTGTCCGAGACCAATGCAATACAAGCAACATTCACATTCACATTCACAAGCACATAACAATCTAATAGCCACACCCCCCTGGAACCCGAAGGCACGGAACATCAGGGCGGACTATTAGACTATACTCTTCTTCTTATTCAAGCAAACACATCTTTTCACATATCTAATAGCACACCCCCTGGAACCCGAAGGCACGGAACATCAGGGTGCACTATTAGTCTATGCATATACGAATCAAAGGCAGCAGTTCGATATAGCAAAACAGACAAGCGAAACATACTTTTTGACAAGCACGATTGATTCTTATTTAACATGCAAAAACTATCTCTTTCTTTCTTAGCATATTCAGGGAACATAATTCAGGCATTTCGTTTACTTATCTTCTTAGCATGGCAAAGGTTCGTTCGATAGCTGTGTCGGTGTTTCTAAGCATACTACATTTCTTATTTTCTTTTAGTATAGCAATGGTTCTATCTTATTCTGACAAGTATTCATATTCTCTTAGTTAGGCAGCAGATTCGTTTCGATGACAAGCTATGTGAGTTCTCTTATTAGCATACTGAGTCGGTTCTATCATTCTCTTACGAAAACATTCTTCTTAAGCAAACAAGCATTCAAAAACTCAGATTCATTATTAAGTCGTGTAAGAATCAGAGAATGCAGTTCTGCCCACTCACCTTGATTAATCGGTCGGGAACTCTCCGAGAAGACTTTCGTTCGAGCAAGCAAGTCGATCCCACTTGTACATAGCGCCGACGCGGAGCGGGGCACTACATACTTACCCACCAACAAAGAGTTTCGTCCTCGAAACTCAAGGAGAAACTCACGAAAACACAAGCAGCGATAGTCCTCATCCCTCGCCATCCCAAATCCAAAACTCAGCAATCCATAATCACAAATCACAAATTACATCTCAAGCAAATGAAAACAAATCCAGAAACTTTTGCCGGCATTTTCAAGAATATTTACAGACTCATTGTATGGAACGTTCATTGCATCTCACATCAGGCACATCTCAGAGTTGGAAGCAACGGAATGGGCAAGGAATCGAGTTGCTCTAATACCATTATGTCACGCCCCGGTCCCGCAGGGCCGTTCGTCCTTGCTTTGGTCCCTACAGAACCGATCGTCCTCGCATGGGCGTGATGCCGTGCAAGCCTAAAGTGCGCTTGCACAAGACCAAAGCTTTGAAACAAGGGCAAGTAAGCTATTCAATATCTGAAGCAGCGGCACATAACATTGCAGAAAAGTGAAGAACACAATGGCATATGAAAATAGGCTCTTTTATTGATATTCACAAATGTTACAAGCGGCACATGGCCGAGGTTACAATTCGCTCAAGCACTCTTCTCTCGATTACAATGATACCGTTCCATACATTATGTCCCTTTATACAAAGCAACTCAAAGCAGGCACAACTCGATGCGGCTCCAAGCATCGACTCCAGATTTCCGGTTCCTTGGGATGAGGCACGGCTATCGCTTCCTCGGACGAACGGGCACCTGAGAACAAGCAGACTGTTGGTGGGTCAGCACTTTATGCAAGTACTGGTGAGATAAAACAACTGAACAGAAGCTACACCCCCTGAAACCCACACTAAGTAATCATGTGGCAAAATATTGCATTACTAGTGATCGTGCTAGTTTTACCTAAGTTCATTTCATGCAGTTCAGAACTATAGTCAGATTACATCTTTGAAAACATAACTTGAAAACAGTTTGCATATCGAAACTATAAGCATACGAATCGGGACAGTGCTCTATCGTGTAGTGCGCAGCATGTATTGTGCAACACAAGTCTAACTCTTAGGGGCAAAGCTTAACTAGCATACTGATCATATCGAATCGAGGCAATGTATCAAGTGGACTATCATTTAATCAAGCACACAAATAGAACTATCAATCAGAGGTCGGTCCCCGAGAAACTCAGGATCGGTAGCGGTAATCCAGCTAACCAATGACTCATATTCTGATCCTATTAGCAGCTGTGACTCATGGCTGCACATTACTGCCGAAGTAGCCGTAACCAAGGTTCAGCTCTGCACTAATAGTCATTGTCCGACCGATGCGAATGCATGCAACACTATCAGATAAATTCTATGATGCAGACAAAATGAACATGCGTGCTCATGCATAAACTCATATTTCTTACCCCATAGCCGAACGGTTATCCCTGCAGCAGACACACAAGTTAGCCACATTTGCATATTCATAACTTATGTATCAAAACACTTGGTGTCATAAATCAATAGGTATGCAAGAAGATAAACCTAGCATGCGCCCTATCTATATGACGGTCCTGAGAAACTCATTGATGGACAACAACACCCCTCTAGATCCTTTCGGAACGGAACATCAGGGTGCTCTCACAATCCCTTCCGGACTGACCGATTCCCAGTGCCCCAGGAATCGACCGAGAGACTATTACCTTGTGCACAAGTTGTCCGAGACCAATGCAATACAAGCAACATTCACATTCACATTCACAAGCACATAACAATCTAATAGCCACACCCCCCGGAACCCGAAGGCATGGAACATCAGGGCGGACTATTGGACTATACTCTTCTTCTTATTCAAGCAAACACATCTTTTCACATATCTAATAGCACACCCCCCTGGAACCCGAAGGCACGGAACATCAGGGTGCACTATTAGTCTATGCATATACGAATCAAAGGCAGCAGTTCGATATAGCAAAACAGACAAGCGAAATATACTTTTTGACAAGCACGATTGATTCTTATTTAACATGCAAAAACTATCTCTTTCTTTCTTAGCATATTCAGGGAAGATAATTCAGGCATTTCGTTTACTTATCTTCTTAGCATGGCAAAGGTTCGTTCGATAGCTGTGTCGGTGTTTCTAAGCATACTACATTTCTTATTTTCTTTTAGCATAGCAATGGTTCTATCTTATTCTGACAAGTATTCATATTCTCTTAGTTAGGCAGCAGATTCGTTTCGATGACAAGCTATGTGAGTTCTCTTATTAGCATACTGAGTCGGTTCTATCATTCTCTTACGAAAACATTCTTCTTAAGCAAACAAGCATTCAAAAACTCAGATTCATTATTAAGTCGTGCAAGAATCAGAGAATGCAGTTCTGCCCACTCACCTTGATTAATCGGTCGGGAACTCTCCGAGAAGACTTCCGTTCGAGCAAGCAAGTCGATCCCACTTGTACATAGCGCCGACGCGGAGCGGGGCACTACATCATCAGCTAACAATGCACATCCGAACAAGGTAGATTGTCGATGATGATTGATACCAGTAAAAGGAGCAAATGGTAAACAGAAATTATTAGTACGATATGTCACATCAAATATAATTACATCACTAAACTTTTGGTAGGATTCTTGTGATCTTCTATCAGCCCAAAAAATACTTCTTAATGTGTAGTCATCATCTAATTCAATGCTTGAGTAAAACTTCGGATCTTGGTCCTTTTTTTCGATAAAATGCTTAACAATTTTAGCACAATTTTTGCCCAAATTGTTCTTCCTCTCAACTCTTAGGTGATCATGGACTTGTTGTGGTGTAATCAAGTGTTGTAGGTCAGGCTCGAAGGAATTGACCACTCTTGCAATGCTTGCGTTTAATATGCCTTCGCTATGAAGCTGAGTAATTAAGTTCTTCACTACTGGTTGACGGTGGACCTTCTTATGAGACCGATGCTTTATTGCTTTCGATGGAGTGGATAACTCGTGATTGTTATGTTCAGGAACAAATTTTCCAACTCTCCATCTTCCTGACTTTGTAAGATAAATCTTGATCATTGCTTTGCAACCAACCCGTATCTCACGACGATGATATACCTCTTCGTCCACAATTGGTTTCTTCAAGACTCTTTTTTTCCTTCCTTGCTACATACAATTAATCTGGATATGACTAAATTGGGATCAGACCTAGACTTATGTCACGCCCCAGTCCCAAAATACCGAGGGACCGGACGCGTGTCAATGGCCAGCAGTACGCACCGATGGACAAACCCAATTTAATGGATCCATCAGGGCATACTTAAGCTGTAAATAACAAGTCTACGACAATCATGGCACAACTAATCACATCCACACAAGATATAAAATATGATCCACAGAGTAAATAAAGAAATGTAAATCATCCATCAGTCTCGACAAAGTACTTCGGGGAACAACCCGATAAACAACTAGTACAGTGGTTCAACAGACCAGAAATAAATGACTGAAATAAATAAACAACTACTGAGCCAGAAAACATGAATGCTCAGGAGAAGTCCTCGGCTAACACCTCATCCTCGGATGGCGGTACAACTCCTGGATCAGCTCCTGCTCCGGTCCCGTATATCTCGGGGTAGATCTCGTCCTCAAATCCTGGGAACATAATCCGGATCCAGGTCCTCAGGGGACATAGCAAGGTACAAGAAAGCTCAAGCCAAAATAAATGCAGTGCAGAAAAATAAATAAAATAAGTAGGGCAAGTAAGTAACCGTCTAAGTGAAAATGCAAGTGAGAGCAGCACGAGTACTCAGGCTGGGCCACTACAAGCTCTGTGTCGGGGAGCCGGTAGTGGTAATAACCGGTAGTGGGTCTAGCTCTGCTCCGAGAGTCTACGACCGCTCAATAATAGTGGATGTATATATATATGGAACAGCCTGTAGCCTGTGTGTCTCTCCCCACCCCATGTAACCACGCATATCATGACCACAACGTCTCATGTCCATGTCAAGCGGGATCATAGCTGATGAGAACATAAAATATCATATTTTTATTCCTTAATGTATACTCCTTTATGCTCATTTAATGTCTAAAGATACTCATTATTTTTATATTTTGATCTAGGATACAATTGGAGTCACTAAAAGCAAAATAGAGCTAATTATCAATTCTGGACAGTTCTGACACCTTGTAGAAAAATGGTCATAACTTGCTCATCCGAAGTCCAATTGAGCTGATCCAAATTGATTCGGAAAGATAAGTGATAGAGGCACAATTTTGCTGTTTTGATTTTCCTGAGATTCTGGCTACATCATAGACCAAATCACGCTTGAAGTTGAGACAACTATGCTGTGCACAAAAAAGTGGAGTTGATATAACCATTTCCCAACTTATTCAAAGATTTTATTTTATTGTTGGGTTGTTGTAACTCTTAGAGGATTTTTGGGAAGATATTGTGATCTTCAAACACTTATTTAGAGTGTATAAAAGGGGTAGAGATCAAGAGGAAAAAGGAGAACAACCCACAACTCTTCTTCCTCTTCTCCAATATTCTTTTGAAGTTTTCTTGAACATGCGGAGCTAAAAGTCTTGTTGGTCGAAGAAAACAGAAGCCTCGGAATGAATAAAAACTTGTGAGATCTAATTTGTGTTTATATTTTTGATTTGTGCTTTAAGTATCGAATGTTTTCTTATGCATATTTTTATGATTATCTTGTTTAATGACTAGGATGCATACTAGTTTATTATTCATGACAATCTAATACTAAATTAGATATCGAATCCGTAATTGTTCGATCCCTCTAATTTGTGAAGCAACCAAGATTTAATGAACTGCTTTGTTTTATTAGATCTTAGGAGGAAATTTTTTGACAAAATTAAATGCAACCGCGTGTGCTTGTGTTGTTTTGCTTCATCGATCTCATCGAGTTTAATACGCTACTAGATTAAACCTTTAGCGCTTGTCTGGGGTTATTTAGTAGTTAAGGTTAATTAGATCGCTTGTTTTTAATTAATTATGGCTGAAGGAGATAGGAAAATAATTCCAACGATGAATATTCAAAGTATGAATTAATATATACTTGCATCGATGATCAGTTTTAAGATTCCAATGGTGGATGTTGACTGAGACCAACATTTATTTCTTTGATTGTTTTAATACTTTAATTGTTTTTTTAGCTCTTCTTAATTTTCTTTTGATAAAAACTCTCCCCCAATCTTATTTTACATAGCATAAAGATCAAACTAATTACTCTTCGTGGGAACGATCCTTACTCTCACTACTACATATTATTTCAAGAGTAAAGGTTTTATTTTTGGGTGCCTACGACAGCACGCCAAATTTTGGCGCCGTTGCCGGGGAGTAATTTTAGTTGATTTTTGTGCTTTTTGTGATCTTTATTTCGTTCTTGTGATCAAATAATTTTTTTGCCTATTAGCAAAAAAAAAAAAAAAAAAATTTCGGTAACAGGAAATGGCTGCCAATTCTCAAATATTTGGCACTTGGCTAGATCTTCCATCTAGGCATGCTGATGAGGTAAATGTTTCTTCCTTAGAACAACAAATTTCTTGTTTAACTTCTCTTGTTCGTCAGATGGTTGTAGGTAACATGAAAACAACAAAGGCTTGTAGGATTTGTCTAGTATCAGGGCATCCAACCGATATGTGTCCAACTCTCCAAGACGAGTCCAATGAACAAGTGAATACGGAATGTGGTTTTCCTGGACTACAAGAAATGAAGTATGATTCCTATTCAGACACGTACAACATAGGATGGAGAGCATTCCAATCTCACCTATGGGAGTCCAGAATTAAATCAACCAGCAACTCAAAATTGCCCAAGTTACCAGCAATACAAGCAGCAATACCTACAACCAAGCCAAACTTCTAATTCTGGTATATCTTTAGAAGATATTGTTAAGTCTATTGCCATTAATAATTTACAATTTCAACAGGAGACGAGGGCTAGTATCGAAAGTTTGAACAATCAAATGAGTCAAATGACAACTGCAATTAATAAGCTAGAGGCACAAAGCTTGGAGAACTTACCATCTGAAACGATAGTAAATCCAAAAGAAACTGTAAGTTCAATCATTTTGAGAAGTTGTAAAGAAGTTAAAATTCCAAAAAAAGAAGCATGTGCATCGTCAAAAGAAGAAGAAGAGAAAAATATCGTTGCAGACACGAACATTCCTAACGACGATGTAGTACCTAATGGAAAAGAAGTTTTTAAACTTGATGGAAAAGATGGAGTAAAAGTTGCCATCAGTGAGAATTTTGAGAAAGAATATGAGTTAACTTTGAGTACTCACTTACATAAAACTGTTGCAGTGTTGAACGATCTTCCAAAAAGACAACAGTCAGGTAACATTCCATATATTTTGTTACCAATTAATGACAAAAGACCTTTACCTTCTATTTTGCAGGTATGCATTCTAGACTTGAAACTCCTGCCTAGTTATATCAAGTGTGCATAGAGTCGAGCCAACGACAATATTAAACAAAGGCGCTGCTTGGGAGGCAACCCAAGGGAAGTTTATTTTTATTCTCGCATTTTATTTTTTGTTATTTTGTCTTTTCTTTGCATTTAATCATACATTGGGTACAATGTCTGTTTTAAGTGTGGGGGAAAGATTTAAATTTTTTTTTTAAGCAGTTTGAGTTTGTGTTTTTCTCAAAATAAAAATAAAAATAAATAAATAATAATAATAATTGAGATTTTTTTTAAATAAAAGGATTTTGTTTTTGTGGTTTTTAATAATTTTTGGTTGTGTATGTCATGAGTAAGATTAAAGTAAATTTGAAAAATTCATAACATGATTGAATAAATAATTTTTTTTTTCAACTTAGAATTAATTAGTCTAGTTATTTTTTATTGAAAATGGTAGTATCTAAATTGGTAGACAAAAGCCAGTGAGGATTTGAGCCTTTAGACTGACACATCAGTCTCATTATTCTTTCATGAGAGATATTCTTCCACTGATTTGTTTCTCTAGAACTTGCTTTGATTCTCTTCGAGGTCACATTGACACATGCATGCATGAACATGATTAAGGCCATCTTTGCTATACGTTACATAAGCCAAATAGCCCACCTTGTAATTAATTTTCTTTTTGTTGAACCCCTTTGAGCTTTATTGCCTTTTTCTTGGTATACCCACATTACAAGCTTTCAACCAATAATATTTATACCTTTACCCAAGTCGCAAAGCTAGTGGAGCATTGTGATCATTATGATATGTATGGGTGTACGAAAAAATAATTGTGGGGGTATCTAAATTTGTGGTTTGGTTATAACCAACAAAATGGAACATATTTTTATCCTCAAATTTTCTAAGTTCCATTATTGTTAAAAAAATAAAAAGTAAAAAAAAAAAAAGAAAAAAAAGAAAAGAAATGGAGTGATTGATTTTGCATTGTTTAAATGCTTTAAAAGCCAAATTGAAGACGCTGCAAAATGGAGTGATTGATTTTACATATTTTATATTGAGATTGAGTTGATTCATTTTTGCTCCACTAGTTTTGATGGCTTTTGAGCTACATTCCTAAATATATCCCACCTTAATCCTAAGCCATGTTACAACCCATGAAAAGTCCTTATGATTTATGTTATGCATGTGATCCCAGTGGTGGAGAATGAGAAAATATACAAGCTTATGGTAGAGCATTTCTTTTGGAATAAATTCGAGAGAAATATATACCTTCAAACACATGAGAGTTTAGTGTTTATTCCCGTGAGGGTCTACCTATTTAGTTTACTCCATTTTTCAAGTAAAAATACCTACTAAGTAATTAGAAGTTGTTTAAGAATATATGTTCATGATATGTTATGAGTTTTGAAGAACTTGGTTATTATTTATTTATGACATTGCAACCTTGATTTCTTTTTGGAAAAATAAATTAGAGTTTTGCCCGAGGACGAGCAAAGGTTAAGTGTGGGGGTATTTGATGAGAACATAAAATATTATATTTTTATTCCTTAATGTATACTCCTTTATGCTCATTTAATGTCTAAAGATACTCATTATTTTTATATTTTGATCTAGGATACAATTGGAGTCACTAAAAGCAAAATGGAGCTAATTATCAATTCTGGACAGTTCTGACACCTTGTAGAAAAATGGTCATAACTTGCTCATCCGAAGTCCAATTGAGCTGATCCAAATTGATTCGGAAAGCTAAGTGATAGAGGCACAATTTTGCTGATTTGATTTTCCCGAGATTCTGGCTACATCATGGACCAAATCACGCTTGAAGTTGAGACAACTATGCTGTGCACAAAAAAGTGGAGTTGATATAACCATTTCCCAACTTATTCAAAGATTTTATTTTATTGTTGGGTTGTTGTAACTCTTAGAGGATTTTTGGGAAGATATTGTGATCTTCAAACACTTATTTAGAGTGTATAAAAGGGGTAGAGATCAAGAGAAAAAAGGAGAACAACCCACAACTCTTCTTCCTCTTCTCCAATATTCTTTTGAAGTTTTCTTGAACATGCGGAGCTAAAAGTCTTGTTGGTCGAAGGAAACGGAAGCCTCGGAATGAATAAAAACTTGTGAGATCTAATTTGTGTTTATATTTTTGATTTGTGCTTTAAGTATCGAATGTTTTCTTATGCATATTTTTATGATTATCTTGTTTAATGACTAGGATGCATACTAGTTTATTATTCATGACAATCTAATGCTAAATTAGATATCGAATCCGTAATTATTCGATCCCTCTAATTTGTGAAGCAACCAAGATTTAATGAACTGCTTTGTTTTATTAGATCTTAGGAGAAAATTTTTTGACAAAATTAAATGCAATCGCGTGTGCTTGTGTTGTTTTGCTTCATCGATCTCATCGAGTTTAATACGCTACTAGATTAAACCTTTAGCGCTTGTCTGGGGTTATTTAGTAGTTAAGGTTAATTAGATCGCTTGTTTTTAATTAATTATGGCTGAAGGAGATAAGAAAATAATTCCAACGATGAATATTCAAAGTATGAATTAATATATACTTACATCGATGATCAGTTTTAAGATTCCAATGGTGGATGTTGACTGAGACCAACATTTATTTCTTTGATTGTTTTAATACTTTAATTGTTTTTTTAGCTCTTCTTAATTTTCTTTTGATAAAAACTCTCCCCCAATCTTATTTTACATAGCATAAAGATCAAACTAATTACTCTTCGTGGGAACGATCCTTACTCTCACTACTACATATTATTTCAAGAGTAAAGGTTTTATTTTTGGGTGCCTACGACAGCACGCCAATAGCTAATGCAACAAGTCATACAATATCTAAGAATATAATGTCCATGTCCTGTATCCTATACAAAATCACCACGAATATTCAGGAAAATCCTGTCTCATGAATAGTGTCAAGTGTCCTGGGTCATAGTGTACTTGGTAAGACAAGTACGAGAATATAAAGTGTCACGTATGTCCATCTCTAGATGACAGTACCCAACACTGCGTACAGTGTTGGCACCCGACTGATAATCGGACGCTAAGTACTTTACACGGTCCTAGGTTGAGCATGCACAGAAATATAATAAAGCAAGGTAAAATATATATAAAGACTGCAAAGTTTGGCAAGGTACACTTGCCTGATGTCTGGGTATCAACAACTGTCCCTGTATCGGTGGATCCGGTAGGTACTACTCCAAAAGCTGTAACAAACATCACCAATAGTCTCAGAAGGTATCAAACTGCTAGAAATGCCTGTCCTTACGTCCAATTTGGACTCAGGGGCAAAAAGGTCATTTTCGGGCCAAAGCGGGGTCCACCTGTGGGCCACTTTGTACCGAAAAGCGTGCCAGGGTCAAAGGTCTCTAAATTCTGTAAACTCAGTGTCTATAAGTCAGGAACGACGATACGAACCCAACGGAACTTCCAGAATTGGATTCCGATGAGCCGATCACAAAATCGCCCGTCAAGTGGAGCCTGTAGGGCCCACGTTACACGATTTTGTCAACGTTCTCAGAATCGGACCAAACTCGGGTCACAGGACCAGCATATTGCTACGAGTCCGATGGCGCAAGTTTCGTCTCGATCCGACGTGTGTACACGAAGTTACAGCGTGTTCCAGAATCGACGGATACGGGGCGTTGTCGGCGGATACGCGTTGATTCCGGTGTGCACGCACATCCGAATTAACTTCTGCGAAATCCCACACGACCGTATCAACGATGCGCACATTTGGTAAAGACCACGTGCGACCAAGTCGTCCCGTTTGGCGGGGCGCACTCAATTCCGAGGTGAAACGGAGTATTTTTTTTTTCCTGTTTTGGATCGCGGTGTACGATCACTACAGGACGCGATGCACCGAGCGAGTTGCACGGGCACCGAGAGGGTTATACAGTCTATGCATAGCAATTTTCAGAAATGAAATCGGTGTTACGATGAGGGAGAAAACGGTACCTGAACCGAGCTCCGTGAATCTGAGTTCCACGCATCCGAGAGGTCGTTTCGGCACAGTACTCGTCCGAGTCGCTGCTGTGTCCGCGTCCGGGGTTCAGGGTTGATGAACTGACCGGAGGGGATGGCTGCGCCGTGGTTCGGTCAGAGGGCGGCGCTCGGGGGGGACGTCGCTGAAATTCAAGACTGCTGAAGCAGCATGTGCCTGCACACGTGGATTTTGGGAATCATCCATGGCGGATGCAAGCAGGCAGCAATCTCCCATGATACTGGATTTGCATGTCTGGATCCAAAAGTAAGAACCGCCTGTGCTACCTCCCCCAAAGCACAGGCAAGGAAAATAATTTTGAGGTTGGTGGCCTGCCATGCGAGCGCACCCAACCTGGCAAAGGCCGGAGTAGCATAATACTACCATGATTTCCTTACTATGATCTCTCCTCACGGCTTCCCACATATGCATCTGGTGTTCATCTTCAGCAGCTACCAACTCCCTTTCCAATCATTAGAGTCCCACCAACTTGAATTAGTAACTTCACACGTACTCTCCTCAGCACCAATCTACGCTCGAGAACTCCATAGGAAGAACTCTTCAAAGAGATCGTGATTAATATATGGACCAAATCCTTCAGGAATGAAATCAAAAATTCCTGCGGAAAGAAAGAGAAATCGACGAGATTAATTATGCGGAGGAGGAAGAGGAGAGAAGGCGCCTGACGGCTAGGGTTAGGGATTTGTGAGGGTGATGGTTTTATAGGAAGGGGTGCATTGGATGGAGGGTGAAGATATTTTAATTTAAAATAGAGGGCTAGGATTAATATGAAGACTTGATTTTCTTCATGCAAAGGAGGGGAGAAAAATGTTGACTACGGTCAACACAAGGTAGGCTCTCCAATTGGTCATGGCCAATAGGGTGCGGGCACCTAAATTAAATAATTGCAACTTAGTTCCTAGGGCTTTAAAATGCTTCCGGAGTCCAATAAATTCACAGAAAATTATCCTATGTTCGGTTTTCAATTTTACACCATAAAATATTATTTCCATAATATTTTAATATTAATTAACATTATTTTAAAATTTAGTCACAGAACATCTTAGTTTTAATTACAAAAAAATATCGAAAAATTGGAAAAAAATATATTTTAAAATTTTAAAAAAAAAATCAGGGTGTTTACAATCTACCCAACTTATAAAAATTTCGTCCTCGAAATTAAAATTAAGTCATGGTAGAAGTCCAGGATGGTATAAGATTTGCATTGGTTAAAATGCAAGGCTAGGTTTAACGGAGAGGGCGATGTTGCGCGTTGCATATTCCGAAAATCATGGAAAAAGTCCATAGGAGCGGAAATCGGTGTCTTCCAGTGTCTTGTCCAATAGTGTGTACACCTAAATGCTCTTTTGCATAAAAGCGCCCAATAATTAAAACGTTGCACAAAGATGAAAATTGGAGGATGGGCATGTCTAGGACAAGGTGTGGAATTTGTAGGAAGGCAGTGACTAGGAAAGTGCTCCAATTATCGAAGCAATGGTAAGGCACGCCGAGGGATACCATGTTGTAAAACTTAATGAAAAATGTCGTGTTCTATTCCTAAGTGGATTCGATCTAACCTCAGTCTCACTATCTAAGCCAAGTAGGTCTACTTCTTAGGTGAGGGGGTTTCACAATCCAGCCAACTTAAGACAATGTCGTCCTCAAAATTAAAATAAGGCATAATTTGTTAATCCCTCATGTACATAAGGCAAGTCAATCGCAATTTCCTTGCGATAATTAAAATCCTAATCATATCTATCATAATTACTTCAAGGTTAAGATGATCACTGTTCCAACCAACATTCATCCTATGGTTATCTCTTCTCACTTATCAAATTATCCATATCCAAATTTAAATTAAATCCATAAACATCTTCAAGATTTAAATACGCAATTAAATTTTACCTCCCGATCTCTAACTACCATAATCTCCTCTAGAAGTAATTTGAGTCCAATATTATTCCCATTTTCACTTATAAAATTTTGTATGCTTCAACTCTTTAAATTCCATTCACATCCTCAATATTTCAAATAGGTCGTCCAACCAAAATTTTAATTCTTAATTCAAATCATCAAATTAAAAAATAATTTTAATGCAGTCCACCAATGTTCCAGTCTGAAATTCTATATTTATCCTCCAAATTCAAATTGATGATTCTACCTTCATTGTTTAAATCATGTACTTAAGGTATAAATATTGGGTCCTCAATATCAATTCATTAATCCTCATCATCTTAGTCATTCTTCTAAAATTCTCAAAATTAAAATGGCTTGAACCTCTCCCAATTTAATCTTACTCGATCACAATCTAAAAGAAATTCCTCTCGAGTTGACAATGCACTACTACCCAAATTAGAATTTACCCATCTATCACATAAGGCTATATACCTTAAGAGAATATTCCTTAATATGTTTACTCATGTCATTCAATCCTCGAACTTCAATGCCGATCATATCACATATGATATGTCCTTAATTACGAAGAATAATCCTCAAATATGTGATCAGCCTATGGGGTATATCTAGTACTCTCTGTGTATCAATTTATACCAAGCACGAGGTTTCGTCTTTCCGAAATAAGGGAAGACGGAGACCAATAATAAAGAGTTCAAGGGCAGCGTAATAGAATAGAAGTATTGGGATCAAGGCGTTTAAAGAATTCAATTGGGAATTGTCAAAGCAGTTGTGGATTGAAATCCTATTTTGGTATTCCTTTGTTCGCCTGCTCTTATTAGTACAGTTATGTAACCGATACGATATGTCAGACATGTCTAGAGCAAGTATATTCGTCTACTAATCACTACATATCTCAATCCACGTAAAGTAGCGTTACGAAGGGTGAATCAAGCACACTAAGGTTGATCAGACCGTAATACACTGATTCTGAAACGTATTAGTGTACGCGTCCACTAATACATATATCATGAACAAGCTCGATAAAGAATAAGCTTGCAAAACTAGGCTATAAAATAGCAGCATAAGTCAAGGTAGTATATGAAATATAAGTACGCTAGATGATGATGAAAGGAGGTACAAATTATTCCAGTTCACAAAACAAAACAAAATAAGCAGCATTAATAAAGGACTACAATCTCTACAGTTATCATACAACCTCCTTGTCTAAGTCGCTAGTCGACCAAATAGGGGCAAGGACCTCTAAATTCTATTATTTGAGTAACCACGGTCACCTTATGCTAGCATGCAATTAATGTCATTCAGTTACACCGCCTCGATGGGTCAAGTGGACTATGTGGTACTAGTCTCAAGGGAAAGGGAATATAACTTGCATCGAGGTGGGGTACAAATTATGTGATTTAACACTAAGGGATAATCATCGGGTCACAATCTACAAGATTAACTCAAACTTATCGAACTCTAACTATCAGCACAAAATTTCAAACTCAAGACTACAGCTATGCTCCTAGCAAACTATGGGTCCTTAATAAGGAATAAAATTTTCTTGGCCTACTATCAGAAGTGTCAGGTGGCACGAATTGAAAGATGGAGGAAAGAAGAACATATTTTAGTCGTTGCGCATTAGCGAACGTTAAGGTCGCAGATGAACAACAGATAAAATTAAAACATGGGGCTCTAGATAGCATCATGGTTTTCTAAGGGAAAAAGGTATGCTAGTTGTTATGTTTGAGGTATGATTAGGAAAATGTTCTATACCTTGCTCTTGGCTTTCTAAGGCACTGTCTGCTTATCTCAAGACAAGAATATAAATTTATAGTTCTCCAATACTTATCTAACTGCGAAGGTTAGGTTCAGTCCTAATATTAAATTTTGGTTTCCTATTGGTTCCTCAATACTAGGGTCAAACATTATGGTAAAACTTCTAACTGACTCTAGTAGTGTCTATACTACTCTCAAGTCTTCATAATACATCAGGGGGTAATGGTAAACCAATTCTAGAGATAAAGAATTCTAGGGTTCACTATATATTCTAGACTTAGTGGGGTGTCATCACTCTGGTGGTACGCTTAATTGGATGGTTACCTTACTTATCTAATAACAGGAACTTATATATTCTAAGAAAGGCTATACTCTAGAAACTAATAGGGAAGCACATGAATCAAGCAGGATGCAATTTATCCGAATGGAATGGGTTGGAAGGAGGATGAGTCATAGTCAGTGTGGATGAGATTCTATACTCTAATCCTAGGGCAGGCTGGTTCGGTCCCTAAGTTGAAACCGAACAATTTAGTCGTAGACCTGCATGGGCCACCACAAAAACCATGTCACGCCCCAGTCCCAAAATATCGAGGGACCGGACGCGTGTCAATGGCCAGCAGTACGCACCGATGGACAAACCCAATTTAATAGATCCATCAGGGCATACTTAAGCTGTAAATAACAAGTCTACGACAATCATGGCACAACTAATCACATCCACACAAGATATAAAATATGATCCACAGAGTAAATAAAGAAATGTAAATCATCTATCAGTCTCGACAAAGTACTTCGGGGAACAACCCGATAAACAACTAGTACAGTGGTTCAACAGACCAGAAATAAATGACTGAAATAAATAAACAACTACTGAGCCAGAAAACATGAATGCTCAGGAGAAGTCCTCGGCTAACACCTCGTCCTCGGATGGCGGTACAACTCCTGGATCAGCTCCTGCTCCGGTCCCGTATATCTCGGGGTAGATCTCGTCCTCAAATCCTGGGGACATAATCCGGATCCAGGTCCTCAGGGGACATAGCAAGGTACAAGAAAGCTCAAGCCAAAATAAATGCAGTGCAAAAAAATAAATAAAATAAGTAGGGCAAGTAAGTAACCGTCTAAGTGAAAATGCAAGTGAGAGCAGCATGAGTACTCAGGCTGGGCCACTACAAGCTCTGTGTCGGGGAGCCGGTAGTGGTAATAACCGGTAGTGGGTCTAGCTCTGCTCCGAGAGTCTACGACCTCTCAATAATAGTGGATGTATATATATATGGAACAGCCTGTAGCCTGTGTGTCTCTCCCCACCCCATGTAACCACGCATATCATGACCATAACGTCTCATGTCCATGTCAAGCGGGATCATAGCTAATGCAACAAGTCATACAATATCTAAGAATATAATGTCCATGTCCTGTATCCTATACAGAATCACCACGAATATTCGGGAAAATCCTGTCTCATGAATAGTGTCAAGTGTCCTGGGTCATAGTGTACTTGGTAAGACAAGTACGAGAATATAAAGTGTTATAAAGTGTCACGTATGTCCATCTCTAGATGACAGTACCCAACACTGCGTACAGTGTTGGCACCCGACTGATAATCGGACGCTAAGTACTTCACACGGTCCTAGGTTGAGCATGCACAGAAATATAATAAAGCAAGGTAAAATATATATAAAGACTGCAAAGTTTGGCAAGGTACACTTGCCTGATGTCTGGGTATCAACAACTGTCCCTGTATCGGTGGATCCGGTAGGTACTACTCCAAAAGCTGTAACAAACATCACCAATAGTCTTAGAAGGTATCAAACTGCTAGAAATGCCTGTCCTTACGTCCAATTTGGACTCAGGGGCAAAAAGGTCATTTTCGGGCCAAAGCGGGGTCCACCTGTGGGCCACTTTGCACCGAAAAGCGTGCCAGGGTCAAAGGTCTCTAAATTCTGTAAACTCAGTGTCTACAAGTCAGGAACGACGATACGAACCCAACGGAACTTCCAGAATTGGATTCCGATGAGCCGATCACAAAATCGCCCATCAAGTGGAGCCTGTAGGGCCCACGTTACACAATTTTGTCAACGTTCTCAGAATCGGACCAAACTCGGGTCACAGGACCAGCATATTGCTACGAGTCCGATGGCGCAAGTTTCGTCTCGATCCGACGTGTGTACACGAAGTTACAGCGTGTTCCAGAATCGACGGATACGGGGCGTTGTCGGTGGATACGCGTTGATTTCGGTGTGCACGCACATCCGAATTAACTTCTGCGAAATCCCACACGACCGTATCAACGACGCGCACGTTTGGTAAAGACCACGTGCGACCAAGTTGTCCCGTTTGGCGGAGCGCACTCAATTCCTAGGTGAAACGGAGTATTGTTTTTTTTTCCTGTTTTGGATCGCGGTGTACGATCACTACAGGACGCGATGCACCGAGCGAGTTGTACGGGTACCGAGAGGGTTATACAGTCTACGCATAGCAATTTTCAGAAATGAAATCGGAGTTACGATAAGGGAGAAAACGGTACCTGAACCGAGCTCCGTGAATCTGAGTTCCACGCGTCCGAGAGGTCGTTTCGGCACAGTACTCGTCCGAGTCGCTGCTGTGTCCGCGTCCGGGGTTCGGGGTTGATGAACTGACAGGAGGGGATGGCTGCGCCGTGGTTCGGTCAGAGCGCGACGCTCGGGGGGGACGTCGCTGAAATTCAAGACTGCTGAAGCAGCATGTGCCTGCACACGTGGATTTTGGGAATCATCCATGGCGGATGCAAGTAGGCAGCAATCTCCCATGATACTGGATTTGCATGTCTGGATCCAAAAGTAAGAACCGCCTGTGCTACCTCCCCCAAAGCACAGGCAAGGAAAATAATTTTGAGGTTGGTGGCCTGCCATGCGAGCGCACCCAACCTGGCAAAGGCCGGAGTAGCATAATACTACCATGATTTCCTTACTATGATCTCTCCTCACGGCTTCCCACATATGCATCCGGTGTACATCTTCAGCAGCTACCAACTCCCTTCCCAATCATTAGAGTCCCACCAACTTGAATTAGTAACTTCACACGTACTCTCCTCAGCACCAATCTACGCTCGAGAACTCCATAGGAAGAACTCTTCAAAGAGATCGTGATTAATATAGGGACCAAATCCTTCAGGAATGAAATCGAAAATTCCTGCGGAAAGAAAGAGAAATCGACGAGATTAATTATGCGGAGGAGGAAGAGGAGAGAAGGCGCCTGACGGCTAGGGTTAGGGATTTGTGAGGGTGATGGTTTTATAGGAAGGGGTACATTGGATGGAGGGTAAAGATATTTTAATTTAAAATAGAGGGCTAGGATTTGATTTTCTTCATGCAAAGGAGGGGAGAAAAATGTTGACTACGGTCAACACAAGGTAGGCTCTCCAATTGGTCATGGCCAATAGGGTGCGGGCACCTAAATTAAATAATTGCAACTTAGTTCCTAGGGCTTTAAAATGCTTCCGGAGTCCAATAAATTCACAGAAAATTACCCTATGTTCGGTTTTCAATTTTACACCATAAAATATTATTTCCATAATATTTTAATATTAATTAACATTATTTTAAAATTTAGTCACAGAACATCTTAGTTTTAATTACAGAAAAATATCGAAAAATTGGAAAAAAATATATTTTAAAATTTTAGAAAAAAAATCAGGGTGTTTACAACTTACTAGTGGTTGACCATCTAGTTCCAAATCCCATCTTCAATGCATACCCATTATAAAAATTGTACGCATCCTCCTGTGTAGCAAACTCTATTCCTATCTTCGGCATAATGGTGTCCAAATCATCTTCATCTCCATCTCCTACACCATCTTCCAAATCAACACCATCTCCTACAAAATTAAACACAATAACGAATAAACAAAATATGAATGACTTTTTCTTCAACTCGCCTATAGTGTGTTTTTTAGTGTGTGTCGGACACGACATTCTGGAAAGTACACCAAGCAAGTAAATAACAATAGATAGGAAAGACTGGATGCGTTTGATATACCAGCAGAGGAGAGGTGACCCTCTTCTCTATAGCGAGCACGACACCCTCCTTCGTCTTCATCCTGATGGCTTCGATGGTGTACTCCATCTGGAACACTTTCTCCACCGAGGGAGAAGGTGTTGACTCCTCGATCATACTCGGTCCTTCACACACTGAAACCTAGATTTGTCAGTAAATGAAGAGGAATAAAGAAAATAGGGTTTGAAAGGATTCACTTTTTAACCTGGGGAGAAACATGGTTTGAAGAAGAGGGAGAGAAACCCTAGAGGCGGCCCGGTGGAACCCGAGGGGTGGGGGAGGGGGCTCTGCCGAGGGGTGGGGGAGGGGGCTCTGGATGGAGCGGGGTGGGGGGGGGGGGGGGGGCTCTGGAACCCGCGGAGGTGGGGGCGGGGGGTGGGGGCTCTGGAACCCGCAGAGGTGGGGGCGGGGGGGTGGGCTCTGGAACCCGCGGAGGTGGGGGCGGGGGGGGGGGGGGGGGGTGGGCCCCCCCATCCCGCTCCATCCAGAGCCCCCTCCCCCACCCCTCGGCAGAGCCCCCTCCCCCACCCCTCGGGTTCCACCGGGCTGCACCCCTCGGGTTCCACCGGGCCCCCTCTAGGGTTTCTCTCCCTCTTCTTCAAACCATGTTTCTCCCCAGGTTAAAAAGTGAATCCTTTCAAACCCTATTTTCTTTATTCCTCTTCATTTACTGACAAATCTAGGTTTCGGTGTGTGAAGGACCGAGTATGATCGAGGAGTCAACACCTTCTCCCCCGGTGGGGAAAGTGTTCCAGATGGAGTACACCATCGAAGCCATCAGGATGAAGACGAAGGAGGGTGTCGTGCTCGCTATAGAGAAGAGGGTCACCTCTCCTCTGCTGGTATATCAAACGCATCCAGTCTTTCCTATCTATTGTTATTTACTTGCTTGGTGTACTTTCCAGAATGCCGTGTCCGACACACACTAAAAAACACACTATAGGCGAGTTGAAGAAAAAGTCATTCATATTTTGTTTATTCGTTATTGTGTTTAATTTTGTAGGAGATGGTGTTGATTTGGAAGATGGTGTAGGAGATGGAGATGAAGATGATTTGGACACCATTACGCCGAAGATAGGAATGGAGTTTGCTACACAGGAGGATGCGTACAATTTTTATAACAGGTATGCATTGAAGATGGGATTTGGAACTAGATGGTCATCCACTAGTAAGTCTAGGTCTGATCCCAATTTAGTCATATCCAGATTAATTGTATGTAGCAAGGAAGGAAAAAAGAGAGTCTTGAATCCCTTATTCTCTCTCTCTCTCTCTCTCTCTCTCTCTATATATATATATATATATATATATATATATATATATATATATGATATATATATATATATCATATGCATAAATACTACTGATAATTATACACACACCCTCACATAGTATTATCTACAAAATACACATAGTAACACACACACACACACACACACACACACACACACACACACACACACACACACACACACACACATATATATATATATATATATATATATATATATATATATATATATATATATATACACACACACAATTACATCCTTCATGAATTAAGAACACAATAAATAGATCTACAATTAAATTGCACATACATGGACCGTATCACCCCGTATTCTACTAGATCTAGGATATGCATGCGACACGAGTCCATCACACATCCAAACGTACCCCGAAGAACACAAACAAGTCATATATATTATTTATGAACAATACGAAGAGTCAAATATAGATCTACGTGTCCGTGTCAAAATATGACATGCTCAAAGTCCCGTGTCAGAGGAAAAACCTCCCAAATCAACACGTATCACCAAATTGATGGGATACGACCTACACGTACCCAATTGTGGACACAACACTAGCCCCAAACACACAAACACATGCCAAATTGATCTATAGGACCAATTGACACACCACAAATGTTAATCTCGAAATTCTTCCAAAATTGACACAAAAAGTACCATAACTTTTTCAATATGTCTCCTATGAACACAAAACCAAATCCTATGGGTAGCCTATGCATATGGGTTAATTTTCTATGGTTAATTCTCAGATTTAGAACCTAAATTAAGAAGAAAAACTGAATTGCACCTATTGGCATTCAACTTGTAGATCCTTGCTCCTCTTTGTAGATCCATGCTTCCTTCTTGTATATCCATGCTTTAATAGCCTCCAATGGTGATTTGGGAAATAATTGGGTAGAAATTTGGTAGAAATTTGGTTGAGGGAATTTCTAGATCAGGATTTGGAATAAAAATAAAAAGAGAGAAAGTTTTCATCCCCTTTATATAGGCCTCACTTGCCCCCTCCCTCAAGCTACTATATAAAGTCTAAAATACCCCTTGGGGCCTCTCATGAAGAAATTAATTAAGGAGGAAAGCTTCTAGTCTAATGGTTTAACATAATTAATCCTCCTCCTAATAATTGGGCTCAATTCTAATTAAAATTAAATGTTGGTCCATGAGTCTAAACTAAACTAGTTAGGTCCACTAACACAAATCCAAAAATAAATCTAACATGCTAATAATAAATAAATAATATAATAAATAAAAATTTAACATGCACAATATTTAATTAATTACCAAATGACTAAAATATCCTTTTCTAGAAAATGTGGTAGTGACGGGGCATAATTAAATCTCCATAGGCAATCTATATCTCATCCACGACAGATAAATATTAACTAAATCCAACAGAAAATGATGAATGTAAACACGAAAGATTCAAGTTCATCAAGAATTTAAAGATGTCCGATGGAGACAAATCCACTACCAGTAGACGTAAAATAAGCGATAAGAAAATAAAACTAACTCCATGCTAGAAAATAAACTAAGCATTTGTAGGTCCATCAACTGATGTCGTACCCACCTCTGGTGCCGGTACGTAAATCTGCGGGTACTGCTCGTCTGCTAAATCTGGAGAATAAATCCAGGTCCTCAGGGGACATAACAAGATACAAAAAAAAATACGAGCCAATACGTAATAACATGTATGCAAGGCAGCAAGAAAATACATGAAGACAATCTAAAATAGTGACATGCCATAGAGAAAAGTGATGCTAGACGTGGCTAACAATAAATCAAATATTTCTATAGAGTGTAGCCAATGCAAGATCTCTCAATCTATAGAAAATCTTAATTGTAGTTCAATGCAAGCGACTCCCAATCGAGAATGGTCAATCTAGTCAATCCTAGTATAAATCTCATCTACAAGGGTCAAGTCATTCTCAACTGTAGTTCAATACAAGTAACTCCCAATCGAGAAAGGTCAAGTCGTACTCACGTCAAGTCATATTAAGTCCAAGTCAAGTCAAGTCAAGTACGAGTAATACGGGGACACAGTATCACGTCAAGTCATACACACAAGGTGGAGCATATATCAAATATGTGATAAAAAAGTAGAGATGAGCATCATATATGGAATCAATAAAGAAGCATAATGAACCAAGTACAAGAACAGGAAACATGTACAAGAAAATAGACATAAACAAGAACGAAAGAAAGTAAACATGCATAATATTATACAAGAGTTAGCAAGGTATCTTGCCTGCTCCGAAAAAGGATGAAGTCGCAACTCAAGACGTCGTCCGATCTATCCGTCACATAAATTAAATAAGTTAGATCTACCAAATTAGTTGGATAGGTTTCTATTCTAATATATTTAATTCTAAATAAATCACCCTAAATTACTATTTTTATTATTAATACTGGAATTTTAGTAATTTCTTGAATTTATAACTAATATATTTATTTTTACGAAATTCGGGACCTATAGTACGCAAATCGAGGTAATTCGTTGGTCGAAAAGTCAACCAACACAAACTCAACTTTCATGCATGAATTCTTATAGATTTCAGCATCACAAGTATGCTAGAATTTATGGCTCATCCGGACAAAATTGTTTGAAAATTATTGCACATACAAAATTGTATTGCACAACGGGGGTTAATTGCTAACCTAGAATTTCTATAGAATTAATAGCACATAATTAATTTGAATTAAATCTTTGGAAAAATATATGTTGATGTTCTCGATCTTATCTTTCTGAAACTTTAAATGGTTCATGATTTGGATTCCTGATTCTCCCAAAATCCTAAAAATATTGAGTCGCATCTATTTCTGGACATGTTGTACTCTATGAATTTTGCAGAATTTAATATTCAGAATTTTGTGAAACAAATTATATATTCAGAATTCTTACCTCGATATAGTTCCAATGCAAGAAATGAGGATACGTTTGGAGTTCAGAGCTAGGAGTAATGGCCTCGGGAAGTTGAAGAACACGAAGAACCAATCTCCCTTCTCTCTCCTCTCTCTCCTCAGTATTAAAAAGTCGGCCGATTAAGGTTATATATATATATATATATATATATATATATATATATATATATATATATATATATATATATATATATATATATATATATGCTGGTCAACGGTTGAAGAAAAGGTAATAGGCTGGACACATGTCAGAATCTGGTTGGGTGGGTTGGTTTATATTATTTATTTTTGATTTACCTTTATCAAAATATTATTTAAATTATTTTAAAACTAATTAACTCAAAATATAGAAAAATTACAGAAAAATTATTTTGAACCCACAAACCCTAGAAAAATACTTGGGGCAGTTTTATATTAATAGGTTTTCTTCTATAATTACTAGAAGCTCTAAAAATTAGTTTTACTTGTTTAATTCAAAATAAATATAAAAAATATTTCAAAAATTTCAAAAAAAATTTAAAAAATATATAATAATATTATAAACCCTAAAATATTACCTGGGTCTATTCTTTGTTTCTTGTCTTGCAAAATAAATTCTAAAAGTCCTAAAAAATTAGTTATTAGCTTATTTTAAAACCAAATAAATTCAAATAAATTTAAATAAATTCCAAAAAATTCTAATTAATTTAAGTAATATATATTTAAGTATTTTAACTCTAAAATAAATATTTGGTAGAAAAATATGCAAGTATGGTCTCACAGTAAACCATGGAAGCCCTAAAAAATTATGTTTCATAGGTTTTGAATTCCCCAAAAATTCTAGAAAAATTCAAAAAAACTCTAAAATAGCCTAAAATGATTAAAAATAAGTATTTATATAATTAATTAAATCAAAGAAGTTATTTTATAATTAACCCAAAAATAGCCAAAAGAAATCTAATAATTTAATAAAAATACTAAAATTAAAAATTAAAAATTAGGGAGTTTACACAAACACCAGAGGAGGAGGAACTACCGTTCGCCTCATGTTACTCTACTCATAATGACCCTTCCACCGTGCGAGAAAGGAACCCAACATTTCCAGTCCGTCACTCTCAACCAGCGCATCGAGAAGGTGACTACCAGGAGGACCAGCAGCGGGGCCTGCGGAAGATGTTTTTCAAGGTACCCGTTCAAAAAAATCCATCAGCCGCTGAGGGTAGTTCTTCCTCAAGACCCCTGGGGGTTGCACAAGCTGGGGGTAGTGATCTCCCGGACCTATACAACAACCTGGTGTTCCTAGAAGGCGGGGATTCCCAAGGAACAGACTCCGATGTCCTTGGGGGTTGTCACCCTCATCAAGATGATGTAGCCTCCTATGCTGGGGGTAGTATTCTCTCCAAATTCGAGGAGGAGGCGACACTACCTAATGACTACTACCAGCAAGAATCCGAGACAAAAAGTGCGACGTTTACTGCCCCATCCATCTTTCTACATGTGAGGACTGTATATATGGTAGGGGACGATTACGAAGGCCACATCGACCGACAACAACTCGAGGCTCTTGAGGCCATGACACAGACGGTGAGTTCATCAATGCAAGCCCTAAATCAGGCAATACTGGAAATTAAAGCAAATATGGCTTCCCAACCAGCAAGGGCATCTAGACAAGCAAGCTTGGAACCCGGGACCAACGCGGACTCTGACGTAATCGCTCCGCCTATAGGCAAAAATTATCCTCTGCCTGGCTCATCTGCCCCTCCCGCCGGAGACAAAGCCAGAGAAGCAATGAGGGAAGTCCAGGAAGTCCGGGCTCGCCTAAATTCCATGGGCAGCCAGGACTCACTGCACGAGCTCGAGGTACAACAACCATACCCCTGCAAGTGGAGGGATATGTCGTACCCGCCCAAGTATAAGCCCTTCAACTTAAACCCGTTCGACGGCAAGACCTTTCCCCGTCAATATATGAGCTATTTTGAGACTGTAACAGGGCACCTACCTCACTGTGACGCACTCCTCACTAAGCTCTTTGTGGGGATATTGTACGGGATAGCATTCAACTGGTTTTGTAGCCTATAAGATGACTGTATCTCATCGTTTAATGACCCTTGAGTATTTTTCTCAAAAGATTCTATGACGGAGGAAGCGACATAACGTTGTCCTCCCTGATGGATGTTACCCAGGGAAAAAGAAAACTCGCCCAAAATTATATTGAACGTTTTCGACAAGCGGCGCTGTGGTTGCCCCCAGGCAACCCCAAGTCGACACAGATGGACATGTCCCGCAGAAACTTACTTCTAAGAGTCAGCCTCTGGATGGGCGACAGTCAGTTTAAAGACTGGACGATGTTTATCATAAGCGGTGTCAGCGCTGAGAAGAAGATCAAAGATGCCCGGATCTTGGGAATACAGATCCCTATCACCGGTAATAGAGGAAAATGTCCCAACAATAACAACAACGACAATAACAGTCACGATAGAAAAGGAAAGCAGGCCTTGGTGGTAAACTTAGCCAAGAAGCCCGAACAAGAGCTGGCTAAGGTTCCAAAGACCAAGGAGACCTACTCCTTCGAAGATGACGATGTCATGCCTATCTTCGACATACAGATGAAGGATGGTAAGCTTCGGCTCTTCGACGTCAAACGCCCTGCTGAGGTAGCCGAGTAGAATAATCCAAAGTACTGCAATTACCATCGTTACATCTATCATACGATATAGGACTGCTATACACTGAACTGGTACATCCAGCGTCTGCTCGATACCAAGGCCCTTACCTTGGATATTGTTGACAAGACGGTTACCGCTAACATGGTATTGCTTCAATTTTGCAACTTTCCAGCGATAGATACCCAGGTTGGGGTAATCCCAATTCCCAGGGCAATGATGGAGGTCATCAATCTTCTGCCATCTCATGACCAAACGGCCGGGCTGATACCTCTCACCACGCCACATGGGGAGGTCTGGTGGGTTCACCCTGATCTAGCTCCAGAATTGATGCATTAGACAACATCTTCAACCACCAAGTCCAAGGGCAAGAAGTCCAAGTCCCCCTACACAATTTCTCTCCTAACTAAGGAAGCTATAGTAGGAACAACAAGATCAAGCCTGACATACTAGCGAGAGTGTGACATCCCTGATGATAATGCACTTCCAATAGTCGCACCCGCATCCTCTGATCCGAGTCCATCCCAACCTCTAGAAGATGATAAGTCCAAGCAAAAATATGCTTGCTTT
This sequence comes from Iris macrosiphon, assembly GCA_036927795.1. Lineage (NCBI taxonomy): Eukaryota > Viridiplantae > Streptophyta > Magnoliopsida > Asparagales > Iridaceae > Iris > Iris macrosiphon. The sequence continues at coordinate 213,340,161 of JAYESA010000004.1, forward strand.
GATAAACCACTACACAAAGACACAGCCTAGGGGCTGGAGAAGCCCTACAACTTTGACATCTTGGCCCAGCTCGCCAATACTCCAGCAAAGTTGTCTCTATTCGAGCTTCTCCGACTCTCCAAAGACATCGGGCTGCTTTTAGCGAGGCATTACAAAATAATGATGCCTACCTGGCGTAGGTCAAGCCGTCAGTTGATGATCACACTACATGCCTCCACTACAATAATGTGATAGAGGCGATACCCAATATTACATTCTCGCAACATGACATGTTGCTAAAAAATAACCATCATGACCGTCCCCTTTATTACACAGGATACATTAGTGCCATCAAGGTGGACATGATGCACATAGATCCAGGTTCGTCAATCAGCATCATCCCACAGAGTCTACTTCAAACCTTGGGCATTCTGATGCATCGCCTGGCAGCCACCAAAACTGCTATCACTGGCTTCAACGCTGGCAGAAGCTACCCTCTGGGCAAGATTTGCCTAAAATACAAGATCGATGACTTGAAAACAGAGGTCACTTGCTACGTTATTGATATAGATGTATCCTACAATGTCTTGCTCGGACACCTATGGATACATGAATATATGATCTTGCCGTCGACCCTGCACCAGTGCCTGAAGTACGTCGACGAACGCGACATGGTCAAAACAGAGTTTGTTGATGTCAATCCGTTTAAAGGGATCAAAGCCTATTACTCTGATTTGATCCTTTACAAACAAGTCTACCAAGATGAAGGTGGCAATGACGCTATTGATGTGGCAGAGGCTGGGACAATACCAGAAGAGCTCTTGAGAGTCTATCTAAAGGCACGTACTCCCAACACAACCTCTTCCATCATCGTAAAACTATACATGAAGACATCCAAACCTTTGGTCGCCCGCCTTCGTAGGACGAATAGATACCGAAGGAAGGTCCGGCACCATCCACCATGTTTGAACCTCTGGTCGTTCCCTTCACAGGCTGAGTCAATCTCCGAAGGATGCTCTGTTGCCTCCCATAATGGTCGAGCCTCTTGTAGTTAAGCTGCACAGGAAACCTCCAAAGTTATCGCTCATACTGGGGTAGATCTCGGGAAGGACGAGTTGGAGGAGTACGTAGTTGCTCATGCAAATGTCCCTTCTCTTGATGATGTAATTCCTGAAGAAAATATATCTTATTTTGTAAATAAAGGGCTATTTTTTAACTACTCTAAAGCTGCACACATAAGTATATTATATTTCGTGGAACACGGTCTAGGCCTGCGCCTGCAGAAACATGTGGCTACTACCTATGCAGTAAACTAGATCCTCCCTAACCAAGGTTCCTACTTTACAGTTCCAGCAAGGAGAAGGGGACAAACCCATCATCTTCGGCAAGGTTGAATGCCCCTGGTCCTTCATCCCGGAGGAACAAGAGCCAGACTCCGATACCGGCAAAATACAACTCTACCGGTTCAGTGATCAAGCCAAACACCCCATCCAGAAGATAGAGTATGATCTTACAAGCAATCGAGGTCTGAATTATGGCAAAGGTCGATGGCTGCCCGCATGCCTCATGTAAACCCCCTCAAAATTATATTTTTGGTAGACTAAATATGGTAAAAATTTGGTTTAACTTCCGGTTGATTAATGTTTAGAAATTAGGATTGTGTAGATTGGTTCTTTAATTTAAACCCTTGGTACACCTTAACGTTGCTACAATAATTAGAGCAAATAAATAGCCTTTACTTTTCAATAAATCTTTGCATTTTTGACCTGACAAGCCAACCTAGGCACTGGACATTTCTGTCACTCATAAATACACTCCCTTGTCTTCTATTTTAATTGCACAACTTCACAATCACGAAAATCAATTCTTAATCCTATGTCTTGTACCTATATCGTTGCCATCGATTTGGGGACATAAACTCAAACCGTTTTGCCTAACCAATTAAAGGGACCAAGACTAACACCAAGCCTATACCGTCTATGACCTTTGTGTCACTCCCAATTGAGATTCCATGTACTCCTATTTAATTTAAGAGCACATATGACACTTTATTTAATTAAATTGGGGATACCAACTAAATCTAACCCCAACTTAATCTAACACCCATTCATGAGCCCCATCACAACCACACACTTCCTATATATTAACATACATACCCATATACAACCCCACCACATGTGGCCGACCCTAATCCCTAGAAAAAAAACCTAGGAATTCTCCCCCTCACTCTCTCACCTCTCCTCCCTCTACATATATCCAGTCGACCCTCTCCCTCTTTCTTCTATTTTCTTCTTTCTTCTTCTTCTTCTTCTTCTTCTTCTTCTTCTCCTTCATCACCTCGCCAGAGTTCACCGTAACCCGCCGCTGCACCGCCTCCGCCACGACCCGACACCACCACCTCCAGCAATGCTACCACCGCCACTGACACCACGACCCACAATAGCTCTTCACCACGACCACCACCTTCACCACCTTCACCTATACTCCAACTACCACCGACTCCTCTACGACCTGACCATTACCACAGCAACGCTGCACCACTTTCACCGCACCACGACCCACAATAACCAACTGCCACCACCGGAGAACCACCACCCTTCTCTCCACCTGCATCCACCTACATCACCATATTCACCAACACCAACACCACCACTGGAGCTACAACCACCGCCATCTCCACCACAAGCACCATCACCAACAGTCGCTATACCACCCACTGCCACCACCATCACCTCCTTCACCAACTCACTGCCACCACCACGACAGCATCACCACTCTTCATCCTTCTTCTTATTTGTGTAGTTATTTTTTGTGTGCTAAGAAACCCTAGTTAGGGTTAGGGTTTTCTGAATATTACCCATGCATAATTTAATGGCATTGTTGAGGTTATATATATATGAACTTGATATTTTATAATAATTATTCGAGGATATACATATGGGAAATGCATATGTTGGGGATGTTCCAAAAATTTTTGGTACGTTAGTGATGATATGAATGAGGATAGTATACATGAACTTTATGTATATTTAGGTGCGTCAACTAAATTGGGTGTATGAAATTATGTCTATGATTATAGGGATAGTATGGTCGAGGATGAGCATAACTTAGATGACTGACATCACTGTGATGAATATTATGATTTGAAGATATTGTTTGAGGACATTATACTATTTGATGATCGTATTTGATGCAACGTTACCCTAGTCAACTTGGGTCAACCATCTAGTTAGTATCTTAGACGTGAACTATGTAACTAAGACAGAAGCCTATGCTAGTCATGATGTCAACTCTTATCTTAGATAGTATCGAGCTAGATTATTAATTAATTTTTTATATTATCTCTAGGTACTTTAGGATCCTCGGGCTTGGATATTGTACCAGAGCCCTGCCTTCAACATCCGGATCCAGGCAAGTATACCTTGTCATCCTATATCTCAGTTCCAGATTTACTGTTTATTCTATCTATGCATTGTGTGCGCTTTCGATCGGAACCGTTACTTAGCGTCCGAGTCATATCCGGGTGCAGACGTTCATCGGTAACGTCTAGTATCGATTGATAGATATTCGCGACACCTTGATGTACCTACTTGGTTATATTGGAATCCTAGGACACATTTAGATACTGTCATCCTGCTAGACTTCCTGTATCCTGATAGTGTCAGCATGACCGAAATCTATGATAACTTTAGGATCGTGATTGTTGATAGTTACTTCAGTATGGCGGGACTGTTAGATAGAGGTTCAAGTTCAACGAGCACTCGTTGACCGTATTTGGAGAGGAAGACAATTACTAGACGCTTGGGCTACTATGCACGTGCTATATATATATATATATATATATATATATATATATATATATATATATATATATATATATATATATATATATATTCTTATTTATGTAGAGATCCTGTATTCAGAGTCATAGTATCACCCATGTGACTTTGTGCTCGGAGCTATGGTACGCCCGTGGTCTCTGTGCCTCAGAGCTACAGTTTTATATTTGGAAAGCCCACATGTCGAACATTGTCTTCAAAGTTGCAACTCACTTAGGTGGTTATTCTAGATTACACCGGCGTATCATATTTTTGTTTTGTTTTACTATGGCATACTATTTGTGTACCTTGTTACGTCCCTCTGAGGACCTGGTTCCCTTCCAGGCTTAGGTGAGGAGGACTACCTGGAGGAGTATGGATCGGGTATATATCCAGAAGCAGGACTTATTGCAGACGACGAGATCCTTCCCAAGGACTTCGTTTGATCTCTGATAGTGACTTCACCCTGGGCCCGGTATCATTATCTAGTTTGTAGATATCGGCCCTAGTTATCTTACTGCTTTCTTTCTTTCAGTATTTGTATTAGCGGATTTGTTCCCGTATGACTCTATTTATATTAAATTATGATACATTTCCAGTCTTATTTCTCTGCTATACATTAGTAGACTTGATTTCTTTATGTTTTCTATATTCAGATGTCTGTGGATGAGATTTAGTTTCAATATTTATGTTATATGCTGGGTTTTATCATTGTACTTTATAGCTTAGGTGCACTCCGTCGGGTCTATTAGATTGGGATGCCCGTCGAAGTATACCCGCTGGCCATTGCCACATGATTCAGTTCCTTATATTTGGAACTAGGGTGTGACATAGTTTTTTTGGTAGCCCATGCAGGTCCAATTTAAATCGTCTTGGTTACTTGACTGTGCCAACCGAGCCTGCAATTAGGAATAGATGTTAGGAATCTCATCTACATGCTTGAGTACTTTACATGACACCTCTATTTTGATTTTTATTTTGCCAATTTGTATCATGTTTAATTCCTAAACGCTGATCTTAAACATGACTTCTTTTCAGAGTTATGAATCTCCGAAGCGGATGTGTCGTGCAGCCGGGCGATGTCCCCCGTGACGCAGGGTCATCTGGGAAACTGACACTAGGGCATGTTCTTCTGTTGATCCCAGCTCCCCAGGAACAATCATCTAGGCAGCCAGAGGTGCCTTCAGACGGGCACCAGTCTCCACACTAAACTGGTCATGAGGGCCAGAGGACCGCAAGGCAGAAGGAGCAACAGTTGCCCCAACCACCTCCATTTCTCCCAAAAATGCCTAATATGCCTTTCCCACCAGGGCAACCCATGGATGGGCCGCAGATGTTCCAGATGGTCAATGCTATGATACAGTCCTAGCAGCAGGTTCAGCAGCAGGCCCAGCAACGCCAGGCTGAGACCTTGAGAGAGAGTATTATGACGGCTTTGGGAAAGGCGTTACCACTAGCTCGTCAGTCGACGATGGGGTCTGTCATAGACTTTCGTCATATGTTACCACTTCTATTTTCTGGCACGGAGGAGCCGACAGAGGTACACGCATGGCTCACCAACATTCAACACCAGTTGGAGGCCACCGATCTCCTGAGGCATAGATGGATGACCGATGTCAGGATGCAACTTACTGACAACGCTCATCACTGATGGCTTTCAGAGGAGGAGCATTTAGGGCCCGATCGGGTCACTTAGGAGGAGTTCTCTAGGCTCTTCCAGGAGACGTTTATTCCTTCTACTGCCAGAGCGGAACTTCGAAACATGTTCCAAAACCTCAGGCTGGGCTGTTTGACCATTGAGGAGTACAATGCTGAGTTCCTCCGTTTGAGCCATTTTGTACCATACTTGATTCTGACTGAGGAGAAGAAGGCCGAAAAGTTCTACGAAGGCTCGAGTTTTGAGACACAGAGATTCATTGGATCTAAAGCCCCCACCTCATACTCTGAGGTTCTATTAGCAACTCGATGCCAGGATCGCATCAACAAGATGGAGGCCAGTCTGAAGCGCTTTTGTGCATCGTTATCGTTAGTTCGAGCTCGGCAGGGAGGACCTGCGAAACATACCCTGGTACCGTAGCAACAGAGAGCAGCACCCTTACAGGGACCAGTGATTCCCATATACTATTACTACAGCAAGAGGGGACACTTGTTGAGGGATTATCGACGGAGGTTGGGAGTTTGCCTGATATGTGGATCTGACCAGCATACGGTCCGGGATTGCCCAGACCAGAGAAATCCAGTATTGATGGTTCATCGACCAGCCTTGCCAGCACCGAGTCCCTACCAGCAGCCTCCCGGACCAAGGCCGCCCTACGCAGGAGTTGGGGCGCTGTGACCACCACTTCCAGGAGAAAATCAGAGAAGGCCACCCTTGGCCCCACATATAGTTCATTACCAGCAGGATCGACAACAGCCGAGGGCACCAGCACCAGGATAGGGCCAGGCCTTTGCGATGACCATTGAGAGGCAGCAACAGTTGAAGAGGTGATCGTAGGTACTATCTTAGTAGCTGCATTACCAGCAGTTGTATTATTTAATTCTGGTGCCATACACTTTCATAACTGCTAGTTTTGTGGCCACCTATTGAATAGCAACTGCACCCCTTCCGAAGATTAAGAAATTTCTTATGGGAGGTGGAATAGTGCCAGTTAGTGACACTTGTAGATCTTGTTCAGTAGTTGTTTACGGGCGAGAGATGCGTGCCCGATTTCTACTCTTCTCCATGCCGTACTATGACATTGTCCTAGGCATGGATTGGTTGAGCCAATACCATGCGACACTAGATTGCCGACACGGTTGCGTTATATTTAGACCACCAGATCACCCTGAGTTTGAGTTTCTTAGGGGAGCCCGAGAGCATGGTGTCCAACCTACCTTAGCGGCACATATTGCAGAAGGTGAACCGATGTACCCTCATATTATATCAGAGTTTGAGGATGTGTTTCCAAAAGATCTTCCAGGCCTGCCACCGGACAGAGAGATAGAGTTTACTATAGAGTTGACTCCCAGAGCCGAGCCAGTTACTTCCTCAGTCTACAGACTAACACCGAAGGAGTTGGTTGAGTTGAAGGTCCAAGTAGATGATCTCTTAGACAAGGGTTTCATTCGGGCTAGTATTTCTCCATGGAGAGCACCCATCTTATTTATGCCAAAGAAGGACGGGACGGTACATTTATGTATCGATTACAGGGTGCTAAATTTTGTAACGATAAAGAACAAGTACCTTTTGTCGCGCATCGATGATTTATTTGATCATCTGAGTGACACATGTATATTCTCGAAGATCGATCTCAGATCCGGCTATCATCAGATCAAGGTGAGAAAGGAGGACATCCCGAAGACAACTTTTTGGATGAAGTACGGGCACTATGAGTTTCTAGTCATACCGTTTGGTTTAACCAACATGCCAGCAGTATTAATGAGCCTGGTAAACAAGGTTTTCCACTAGTAATTGGATAAGTTCATGGTGGTATTTATCGATGACATCTTGGTATATTTCAAGAGCCAGGAGGAGCACGATGAGCATCTCAGGATCATGTTGGAGATGCTAAGGCAGGAGAGGCTGTATGCCAAGCTCAGCAAGTGCGAGTTCTGCTTGGATAGGGTACCATTCATGGGTCACATAATCACTAGAGATGGACTATCAGTTGACCCAGAGAAGATCGTCGCAGTGGAGACGTGGCTTACCCCTACATCAATTACGGAGGTTAGGAGTTTTCTCGGACTTGTCGAATATTACCGGAGGTTCGTAGAAAACTTCTCGAGGATCGCTACGCCTATGACGCGGTTGACACGTAAAGGCGAGGAGTTTATCTGGACTAAGGAGTGTCAGACGACTTTCGATGAGTTAAAGAAGCGTCTGACGTCAACACCGATCTTGACACTTCCTTCTAGATCTGAAGGATTTATGGTATATAGCAAAACGTCTAGAAGCGAATTAGGATGTGTACTGATGCAACACGATAAGGTGATAACTTACGCATCAAGACAGCTGAGGGTACATGAGAAGAACTATCCAACACACGATCTAGAGCTAGCTGCAATAATTTTTGCACTAAAGCTATGGCGGCACTACCTTTATAGAGAGCGGGTTAAGATTTACACAAATCACAAAAGTGTGAAGTATGTCTACACTCAGAAGAAGCTCAACATGAGACAGAGGTGTTGGCTAGAGTTGATGACCGACTATGATATTGAGTTGCAGCACCACCCTGACAAGGCGAATATTATAGCAGATGTCTTAAGCAGGAATCCTATGGCATACTTTTTGATGACTTAGCAACATTTATTAGAGGAGAAACTTCAGGAGCTCGGGATAGAGGTTGTATTGCCAGGCATGGATGGACAGTTAGCCAGTCTAAAGGTTCAGTCTATATTGGTTAAGAGATCAGGGTAGCCTTGCCTACTGATGTGAGATTTCGACGATTGCGAGAGAGGACAGAGGCCGGCATGCAGACGGAACTCCGGATTCTCAAAAATGGAACGTTGAGGTAAGGAGATCGCCTATATGTTTCAAGTGGCGAGCTACGCTTGAAGTTGATGACCGAGGCCCATAGATCAATTTATTATATTCATCCCGGGGGTACAAAAATGTACCAAGATTTGAGACAACACTACTGGTGGCATGGGATGAAGAGAAAGTTTGCGAGGTTTGTGGCGAGATATTTGGTTTGTCAGCAAGTCAAGGATGAACATTAGAGGACTGCTGGACTATTGGTGCCACTTCCTATTCCTGAGTATAAGTGGGAGCATATTACCATGGACTTCTTCTCAGGATTTTCGAGGAGCCATAACAGGAAGGATGCAGTCTAAGTTATCGTGGACCGACTCACCAAGTCGGTACATTTCTTGCCCTTCAGGGTTGGGCAGTCCACGGAGATATTGGCTGACATATATATGAGGCAGATAGTATGACTACATGGAGTGCCTGTCAGCATTGTATCGAATCGTGATTCCAAATTCATGTCATATTTCTGGCGGAGTATGCAGGAGAGTCTAGAAACTTACCTCAAGTTTAGCACTACATATTATCCACATACTGATGGTCAATTAAAATGCACGATTCAGATACTAGAGGATATGTTAAGAGCATGCATGATCGACTTTGGAGGATCTTGGGAGGACCACATCCACTTCATGGAATTTTTCTATAACAACAGCTACCAAGCAAGCATACAGATGGCACCTTATGAGGTACTATACGGTAGAAAGTGTAGGTCGGCGGTATATTGGAGTGGCGTAGGAGAGCGTCGGATACTTGATCCCGAGTTGGTAACACAGACAGTGGAAAAAGTAAAGCAGATATAGGGCCACCAGCGCACAACACAGGACAGGTAGAAGCATTAGACGGATGTGCACCGTTGTTTATGTTATATATTGGGTGAGATTTAGTTTCACAGTTTATGTTATATATTGGGTTTTATCATTGTACTTTACAGCTTAGGTGCACTCCGTCGGGTCTATTAGATTGGGATGCCCATTGAAGTGTATCCGCTGGCCATTGCCACGTGGTTTAGTTTCTTATATTTAGAACTGGGGTGTGATACCTCACCATTCCGACAGGCAAATCAAAGGATTACTACCATAAGACCAAGCTTGGCTTAGGGTACGTTACGCCTCCCACAACTCCCGAAGGCTCAGACGAAGAAGATGGGTTACAATCTCACTCTTCAGAGCCTTCCTCTTGGGACTCCGAAGTCAGTATCGGGGAGATTCTCAAGCAAAAGTTGTTTGCCAACATGGTGTCAGCTGACCCTGAGGAAGACGACAAGGATCCTCCGGAACTCTTTGAAACAGAACCGTGGGCCCAATGCCTAGACGCACAATGGGAGATGAGGTTCGAACAATATAGTATTCTCCTTATCCCCAGCCGGGCAATCAAGATGTATAGTCTTTACACTCTTGGTCCTTCAACCCCAGCAAGGATCTATGTACAACATTTTTCTTTCTTTACAACTTACTATAAAATCCATTACCTGTATCCAGGAGTCCTGGATATGAACCAGATGATGGATCCTCAAAGTCTCCCCAGCGGAGCAGTCCTCAGGTCCACCGGTACACTCCCGCTTGGACCACCAAAAAACTAGTCTCATTAGACTCTAGTCTTTCCAGCGGAGCAATCCTCAGGTCTATCTTCATTATCGGATAGACCACACCCAGCAAATCACTCATCGGTGAGTTTCTCGGATATTGGTTCACGTCCATATTACCTCTGAACTACTGTCATAATATTCCTTCCCGACTGAGTTTGCCATATCCATATTACCTCTGAGCAAACCTCCCAGGTCTTGGCTATCGATCATTACGTCCATGTCACCTCTAATATCGGTTGTTATCTCCACTTATCACCCCTACTTACCAAGGTACACCAGCGGTGTTAAGTCCACAAAATATGCCACGTCCATATCACCTTTGGTAGGGCTTGTTCCAAATCTATTACTTGCACTCAGCTGCGCAAGAAGTAATGGGTCCACAAAACTATTCACGTCTATATCAACTCTAGTAGGGCTTGTTCCAAATCTATTACTTGTACTCAGATGTGCAAAAAGTAATGGGTCCACAAAATCTATCACGTCCATATTATATCTGATAGGGATTGTTTTTTAACTTATTATTTATACTCAACATGCGCAATAAATAATAGGTCCCCCCAAGTCCCCCAGTGGGACATCCTAGACAGACTGCAATATTCTACCACGTCCATATTACCTCTGGTATGGTCTCCAAAGCTCACATAAACAATTACAAATGAATGAAGTAACTTTTATTTCTTTTTACGAAGAAAATTAAAAGTAAAACTATATTCGAGGGATTGTCAAGATCCTCCGCTCGAAGGCAAAATGGGGGCAAAAAAGGGCAAAAAAAGAACTACTGGGGCCATGAGTCAGAGCATAACTCTGCTATCCGTTCATGGAGATGAGTAATATGGCCATCCAGGCACCTCTGGGGTGGTTCACCGGGGCTTCGGTCGTCGTCTTCCATGTCATCAGGTCACCAACTTCTTTCCCGACGCTCAACTTTCTGGGCCATAAACTTGGGATCCTTGTAGCGGACGTAGGACTCTTGTCTGTCCTCCAGCTGTTGCACCAGAACCTCAACGCCAGCTGTATTCTACGCTACCTGGCTTTCTTCGGTTCGGATAGCTTTTTCCTCTTACTGGGACTCTCAAAGCCTATTCCCCAGTGCGTCAAACTCGACCTGGAGCTTTCTGATCCTCTCAGTCAGGTCATGTTGTCGGGAGAGGCACTCTTCTCTGAGATCGTCCAACCAGTCATGCCTCTCCTACAAATTCTGGAGATCATGCTACAAATAATCCATAGACGAAGAAAAGAAGGCCTTCTCTATCGCCACCTTTTTTGAGAATTTGTTATATTCATGGGATATCAGCATTCTCATATCTACCTGCTGGTACTGCCGTAGCTCCGTTAGGCATTTCTCCACCTCCACCAGTTTATGGCCCAGAATGTCGACCATATATTTGAAACCAGGGATGTCCCTCAGAGAGTAGACATGGCTCTCGGCAAAGTGCCTTGCCCAGGCAAAAGATTTGTTGCGCTCCAACATGCCCTCGATCCCTTACTTCAAGAATATATGAAAGCTCTGAATGGAGAACTTGAAACTCTCTTCAATCTCTTTCAACGTAGCCAGAGCCAGATATGACATGATTGAAGAAGAGGTCGCAGGTGTAGCAGAAGGAACAACGGTATTTGAAAACCTCGAAGGCAAAGCAACAGTAGAGGGAAAACCAGAAGTCCTGTCGGCGATCCAATCTTTCATGGATGCACGAAGTGCCTGGATACCCGACCGCTAAACCGCGGACGTCGGAGTAGTACCAAGACTGAGGATAGAAGTAACAGGGCACCTCGCCTCATCGGCTTCCACCGGTGAACCATTCCTAGACCGAGCCACGACAGCTTCATAAGGTGACTAAGCGACCTCAAGGACCTCATCGCGGCAACTTACTACCCCATTGTCGAAATAGGCTTCAACCGCAGAACCCCCAGCAGCAACGGTTGGAAGAGAAGCTCCCATGCTAGAAGGGCCTGTAACAATAGGAACCTCCTCCATCACAGCCTAAGTAGGAGGCACAGTGGGATGTTCCTCACCTCCAAAAAAATAAAGAAGGGACTCAGACCTTCCCCTACCGAGCTCACTACCCTCTTCCTCCGTGATGCCTTTCCCCGCGGTCACATCCACGACCTTCAGGGGAGAGGTAGGGTCTGCAGAACTAAAACAACCAACAATTAACTTCATCTGAAGAATGTGAAGCTAAAGCCAAAAAAATTCTTCTAAAGAAAAGTGGCAAAATAATATACCCGGAGAAGACAACGGGACCTAACGCTCGTCTAGTGCGGTCCGAACTTCCTCCGGAACATTCAAGTCATCCACCAAGATGGGGAAGGTGGCCGATTCCACCAGTGACTCTCTTGGGGCATAACCACCAAATCCCTCAGGAACAGGCTCTACGGCCTCGAACCCAGGAGAAGCAATCTCTTCATCCGGCTGTGCGTAAGAAACCTCGGCGGTCGTAGACCGTTGGTGTCGGTCCCTCTCCTCCTGCATCTGCAACTTTTTAAATAGACCAGAAGAAAGATATTTATAGAGGGGACTGGGAAGAATTAAACTAAGAGGTCGCACGAATACCGCCTCAGCGTCTGGAATAAGCTCTGGGTGGGAAGCCATCAGAGCCAAGGGTCCTACCTCGTCCTCTTCTTATATTCCTTCTTCCTCAGCCCCAGCCGACACATGGGCCTTGATATCAAACCGCTTCTTATAATGCGGCCTCATAGCCACGGATGGTTCATGCCTTCTTTTTTTGGATGGAGGACTCCGTATCGGTGAGGCCCTGCGCTTTATTGGAGAGTTCACTAGAGGTGAGGGGTCATAGGAAGCATCATCTTCCCCCGTCGTTGAGTCAGAATCGACAAGCACAACCTTCCCTTTGCTTTTTTCCCGACCTCTCTTTGACTCCCTGCATTGGGACTCCAACTTAGTACCCGCGATAAAGCTAGTATCCCGGTCAAAGCCAGGTGGAGGCTTATTCACTGCTACATAAAAGATAGCCGCTGTATGGAGGATATGCGCAGGAACTTTAGCATCGAGCAGGGTAAACTGGACCTGAGTATTGGTGGCAAAAAAATAAATCCAGGCTCGGGCTCCATCAAGAATGCTACCTTCAAAACCAAGACATGGGCTTGGATTGCTCAACATGAGATGGCTGTATCCAAACTGACGAGCAAACCTACTCGAAAGGTAAGGTTCAAACAAGACGAGGTTCTGGTATACCAGATGGAAAGGCCGGAAGGAAAGTAACCAGCAAAGGAGCTTCGGGGACAGAACTTGACGGTCGATGCCACCATCATACTGAACCCTATTCACTTTGTTCTCTGTGAACTTTGGGACCGAGACAAAGTAGGAATTGTCTGCTACACGGGCAAGTGCATGCCGACAGGCAAAAACCTTAACATAAACCAGGAAATCCCACCATACTGGCGAATAAATGCATCAGCCCCCATTGTCGTCCCCAAAACCCCAGAATCCATCAAAGACAGGTAGTACATTAACAGCCAAACCATTAAATAATGGTAAGGCATATCAACCCAGTTGAAATCCCTATGAGCCATTACTTTGCTTGTAAAAGTATGGAGCCCACAATGGATGCTGCAGACCATTGCTCGAAGTAAAGCTAGCTGATGGCCGAAGACTAACTTCACAGCGGGGAGGATGAGATTACGGCTAACCCTCTCGATCAGCCTGGGGGGACTACATAAGTTTGCAACCATATCATCAAGAATCCAGTCTTATCAGACGGTGGCTGGGTGCCTTGGTAAAAGTAGCTGAAAGTCACCGGAGCTACCAAATCCCTCACCAGATGAGGTCGTTCTTTTAGTACCTAGCACTTGGTCATCGACACTACTCAGGATTTATGGGCTCCGAACAATGACCCGACCCGAAGCTTCTATATTGAAGAGGTAATGGATTCAGGCCTTGGTATGGGGTAACATCCCCTCTGTGCTTCTATCCTTCTTCTTCGAAAGTTGTTGGCAAGTGCTATGATGGCACAATAACTCCCGGTACACTATAAGAAACCCCGAATTCTGTTTCTCCAACTCCTCAAATTTCTTATTATCAGGTGTGTACTCCTCATACGGTTCACTATCCCAGGGTAACCGTAAAACATCATACATCTCATAGAGGGCTAGTCCCATCTCCCCACCAAGAGTACAGAAGGTCCCGGTGCGACAATTGTATGTCTCGGTCAAAGCCATAAATAACTCTGGGTTCTTCTCCAAACCCTAACAGGAACCCCTTATGGAGTAATAGAGGTTGGCCTCCTTCAGGGGCTTCTCGTACTTCCCTAACACCCACAGGGTCAAATTTACCCAAGAAGACGAATGATTCACCCAGTTGAGCAAGCATATTTTCCTTTTTGGGTAGGACCCCTTGTCTGAGAGCCGGTTCAGAAAAGTGTTAGCTCCATAGATACAAATATTCGGCCCCATCTTACTAGTGAAAGCACCAGGTTCCAACCTATAAAGAGAATAAGAAAATGAGTCCTTAGTCACCTCTTCTCTCTTCAGTTTAGATTTAAAACCAATGCAGCCGACTTAGGCTCCCTTTTGGTTTGGGGTCAGGGTGCCCAACATCTTCCTTGGGAGGGACACTATATTAAAGGCCGACAAAGACAAGTGGCGCTCCATCATAGGTATATGTATCTTTATCCCACCAGAGAAGAAGGTCCAGCTCTTATTTTTCTTTACTATCCTAGCATCCGAGATAATGAGAGCATCCACAAACAGGAAAATGGGCTTCAAGTGAGAAATGCCTTTCGAACCCTCAATTGGCCCAGAGTTTAACTCGCTAAGCAGAAAGAATGAATACTGGTCCGTCATTAACTTTATCCTTGCCTCAGACTGACCCTTGTTTATCTGGGCCTAGACATTTGCCACTATATGGTCGAACCTTATGCCCAACGCGGCATGAGCATGACACACAAGCACCTCCCCAGACAGAGCTACGGGTTAAGTCACTACAAAACCAGAGATAATAAGACGGTTAGAGCCCTCGGGATGACATGCGCATCAAAAATAAACTTGAGAGCATAAAGAAACGCATATGATACATGCGGCCTAGTCATGAACAGGACCTCCATGCAACCGAGTTGCAACAGGACCTCCATACGGTCGAGTCACAACAGGACCTCCATGTGGTCGAGTCACAACAAGACCTCCATGCGGTCGAGTCAAGACCAGTGCATGCAGTTAAAGTAAGACCCGCACATAAAACATGCGTCATGGTCATATGGATGGGTCTACATATATTCTAATCATGCAGCAGATCATACGCGAAGCATCCAGACATTTGTACTCCTTTCCCCTAGTCTTACTTAGGATGGACGTCTGAACGTCCTCATAAAAAGAGGAAGAAGTCTCCTTGGTGCTAGGTGCCGAATCTGGGTGCTTTCCTTTGTCGATCTTCTTCGCGGGAGTAGAAGATGAAGCCTTGGTCCCAATGGTAGATGGTCAGAGAAGGTGATCAGAGCAGGAAAAGAGTCACAAATGAAAGGAGAGGAGAAGTCAGCAAGGCAAAAAAAAGTTTCTCTCTCTCCTCCGAGACTTTTATTTATAGGCTATCAAAGATAATGGCAGCCCCTTCGGTTTCCACTTCCAGCTGTCAGTCTCTACGGTGGATGTTTAGATTCTCGAGACGGCCTTACCTTCATAACCGTCAAACTTATGATCCGTGTGAAGAGGCAGGTCAAAATCCAAAAGAAGATCCACTCCAAAATCAAAACAAATTTGTCAGCTAATGACAGCCTGGAGGCACTCAGCCATGCAGCCCACGACTAAGCGGTCCCAAAGTCTATACGACACAATATTCATGCGACCAAAAGTTATTTTCCTCCATGCTTCTTATTTAAAGTATTTCAAACTTAACAATTTAAAAACTTTGAAGGGGGTCCTGTAGAAGCCTGAAAAATATGCATCCATGCATCCAACAACCATGCACCCCAAAGTAAAGCGCAGAAGAGATCAGGCCATATAGTCGCCCTGCGGCTTAGAAAGGCGACGTCCATGCATCCCAATCAGCCGAAGTAATTTTGGCCGCCGATGGACCTGACACATCATCCTAACAGCAAATCTCAATACTCTCTGGATCATCCCTCCATAGTTCAAACCTCGGCATATGAAAAAGAATGCATACCGATGGATAGTAAGGGAGAAGCAGGAGCAGGCGCTCTACAACCATACGGGAAGACCGACGACATGAATGATAATTGATTAAAATCCTATTGACACCGCAGTCTATAATGCCCCACAACCGCATGGTGCGTTACTCTGAGTCGGATTGAATGAGGCAATAGCTTGTTATATTTTGATTTATTGGATTTAAGAACAAGCATTGATTTAAGTTAGTTTCATGTACATATTGCTAGCGGAGTTCGATGGAAATCAGGTGTTCGTTTAGAGCAGTACTGAGATAGCTGGATTGGAGCGATAATACCGTCTTCCTTAGTCCGATCGGTCAGATGATTTGGAGAGCACGGCCTGTTCGTTCAGCCATACCAGTTGAGTAGATCATGCTTTGCATCGGACCACGGGTTCAAGGGATCGGCTGTATCGGTAGAACAAGATTCTTAACGGAATCAAACTTGGTGAGTAGGCTCTGTCCCTTCTCCTCTACCCCTTCATGCCTAATAATATAGAAAACACGTAAAGGCTTGAACACTTGGACTGGAACTTGAAAATCAATATACTGAGACGTGCATAGAGTGTACGTCGTTTGCTTGGATAGGATTGTGGCTTGAATTGGTTTTCACGTTGGGTAGTTGGAGCTAGAGTTGGATTACATTTGGGGTAGTTGGAGTAACAAATGAAATTATGCTTGGACAGTTGGATTATCTTAGTTGGAACATCAAAAATTTGAGCGAGCGTGCATCCGTGCACGAGTAACACTTGGGCGATTTGTCAAGCAAAGCGTGCAGTTGTGGTTCAAAACCGAACAACTGCATCGGCGAGGGCATTGTCCCACTGTTGGGGCATTGTGCCATGGGATTGTCCTTAGCGAGGGGTGTTGCACCCAAATAAAAATACTGTGTCGAGAAGCGGCATTGTGCCTATGGAAATAACTTGAGATTTGTGCCTTGGGCAATATGTTGGAAGAATGGTTATGGATATCAGTTGGATATTTGGTTGAATGGGTCTAGGATCGTTTGGTGGGGCAAGAATGCTCGATCCTCTCGTCATACCTACTTGGTGTCTGTATGTCACGGACAACCTGTGTTGTACGGGATTTGGTCTCCTCGAACGGGAAGGCTCCGGGGCACCGAGACCGTTCGGCCATGGGGGAGACAATTGGTAATGTGCCTTGGGCGCGGTGCCAGCGGTCTAATGCGATTCAGGCAGGCTTGCTATTTAGCGCTGTTTTGAGTAGAACTGCACTTGATTAGTCCGATCAACTTCCTTTGTGGCTTGGCCAGTGACTTCATATAGATAAGAGTTTGTTTGCTTTACTTTAGCTTGGTTTGTGTTTTTCGCATAGGCGGCGGCCACCTTGCCTCCGCAAGAGTGTACATATCGAGATTGGATTATCGTTTGGATTGAGGATGGATATTGAGGCTTGGATGATGGTTCGATAGGTTCTCTAGTTGCTTGGATTTGAGTAGGACGGTTTGCATGCTAGAATCCTTCGAGTTTGGCTATATATTGCTTGTCGATGGGCTTGAGTTGAATGCTTACAAGATTAACTTGATTTACAGCTTTCCTTAATATGTCATACATATGCCATGAAATGAATCTAGGATTCAACTAGAAATATCACCATATAACTTGTTGTATTCACTATTTTTACTTAGTGTCAGCTTAGACGAGTGGGTTACCCCATTCACTAGTACGGCTGTGTACTGACCCACGTTTGTGGACATTATTTTAGGTATGCAGGTGTAGTGGCGCTGCTTGGATATACAGGACATAATGTATGAACGGTAAGTACCTTTGTGGGCTAGAGAAAAGAGCAAAAGTATTACATCGCCTTTATGGTATTTTATTTGGACCCTATCGTGAGCTTCGCTGCGTATACTCTGATGTGTGCTTGGTACACAATATTTGACTTTTGCTGCAACTTGGTCGTTTCGATGATAACTTTGGTGTTTAACAACATCGTCTTGTACAAACGCAACTCCAAGCTCGTACGATATTACGTCCCGATGAGAACGATTGTCTTGCGGGAGAGCTGCAATGTGGTGATTCACATTCAGCGGGGACTATTGAGCTTGAGGGAGATTGGGGCATGACATATTGGTATCAGAGCGCCTGGTTTATTTTCTTGAACTTGGTCCTTCGTTTCATCACAAACTCTAAATAGCTTCCACGTGTCGTTTATCTCTTGGCTCTACTCGGTGCCACATTGGATGTTTCATGCAATAAGTCTATATATTGCTGGTTGTAGCTGCATGTTGTTCTTGGTTGCATTGATTTTGTTGGTTTTCTTTAGATCGCTTAGCATCGTTAGGCGTTGTTGCATTCGTGCAACAAGTTGGATGGCATTGTTGTATTTGTGCAGCAAGTTAAGAGGTGTGTCATTGCTTTGGTTGGCCTTTCTTGTCATTCGGGGAGTTTCTGATTGCATCAGTGGATCAATTGGTTGGTAGACGAGATTGGTTATATGGCATATTGTGAGTAGAAGTATTGGATTAAGAATGGATCGTTGCACGAGTTGCTCGTGTAGCGAAAGTGTTGGATGAAAGTTTAATTTTTGGCTGGGTATATCACATAGAGCATTGGTTGAGCATGTTTGAGTTTGGCTTGGGAATATCAGGATAAGTTTACATAAGTTGCTCGTACAACAAATGTGTGGAACAGTTGGGTATTGGGTTGGATTACTTGGAAGAGAGCTCGATGCACGGGATTGCTCGTGTTGCGAAAGTATCAGACGGTTTGAGAATAGCTGGAAGCATTGAGAATGGAACATAGCATAAGTTGCATAGCAAGATTGATGGAAAGAGTTGGATGGTTAAAGAATTAGCTGAGTTTCGTGTCAAACTTAAGTTGGGGATGGCAGGATCACACATAAGGGATGGTTCGAACGAATTTTGGATTAGTGCAAAGAAATCATAATGCGAGTAGCGACTTGATTCGGAGTGGTATATGGGATACCACATAGTGAGCAAGGCATTAAAATATTTTGGATAGACATTAATGGAAATTGCCTGAATGGACTCGGGTAACAAGAATACAAGTTGGTTGGTGTACATCGGCTGAGTTAGGAAGAATGAAAAATGGAGCAAGCAATTGTGAGTTGAGCAATCGAGAACGAACTTATGCAAATGAAAGTATCGTTGGACTTGAGAGTGGACGAGATCGGAACAAACAGTTGGAAAGAGTTTTTGGAAATTTGAAGGAATGAGGCAGACCAAGTACTAGAAACAAGTTGGGATCGATCAGATGGAAAGACGAATATCAGAGATCACTTGCACTATTTGGAAGTTCGGTGGAGCATTCGTGAATACAAAGGAAGACTTGAGCATGAGAAACAAACAGTTGGGATACGCTTGAGCGAAGCGATGGGTTAATTGAAGGATAGCGAGCACGGACTACGAATTTTGGAAACACATTAGAGTTGTTGGGTGAGCAATAAAACACAATCTGGTTTGGAGGGGCAATGTGATGGACTCGTACGGACTTAAAGGATTTTGGATATTGGCGCTCGGAAAGTTTGACTCAGGTTTAGCGAAAGTAAAAAAATTTGATGGAATGGTGCAACGATGGTAGACAGATTATTCGAAAGACATAAAAAGGCATGAGGCAAGTCTAGTTGATGTTGAATTAGATTGGAAGTTAACTTGCAGTACTGAGACGGATTGAGGTAACAAGTAAAGGCAATATCAATTTGAGATTTATATTGAATCTGATGCACGAGGCATTGAAAGATGGTCGACTAATTGGAACATAGAGAAAATTAAGACAGGCTAAAAAATGGAAACGAGAGTAAGGATTATGGCGGATGGACATTTGAAGATAGCTAAATGAAAGAGCAATATTGGAGCAAATCACTGTGCTGCTCGAGCAAGTTGGACGTGCATTATGGAATACGGCAAAAGGATAAGAATTTGAGCAAGTATTTGATTTTGAAAATCATTACAAGTGGTAGTACGAGAAGTCGAATATGGCAGTTCAAAAAATTTGATGGATTCAGGGCAGAACGACGGATTGATGGAAGATGGTTTCAACGAGCGCAGTTCTCGAATTGTGGGTTGGATAAATAGAAAGACTCTAGGTGGTTAAGCGGTATTTGGTTGACAGATCGTCAGAGGTAGTACATGAAGTGCTCGAATTTGGAAGTTTATTCGGATGGAATGGATTGGATTATGGCTCAGATTTGCAGATGAGGTATAGCATGGTTCGTAGTAACTGTCCATCGTGATTACTTACAATTATCGAGCGTAGCTTCAGGACAGCTGACCCTAGCGACTTGACCGCCAGATCAGAGATAAATATTGTAGACCCATAGAAACCCTTGTGATGACGCATTTGGGAATGCATCGAGGGAAGATATGAGTAGTGTGTGTTGGAGATTGGCCTATTGACTGAGTGTTGGATTTGAGAGATCCTTGGGATAGCCTTCAGCTGAAGATGCAGCCAGAAGATCGAAGCGATGGCGGAAATGTCCTAAGTCAACTGATTGAGATTCGGAGTCGCAAATTTTTGAAGATAGCATCGCCTCTGACTCGTCGTGCCCCGAAAGGGAATATCATTCATATGAATTGACGACTGTGAAACTAGCTTGTGAAGTTAAAGCAGCGGCTCATTCAGGTCAAATTATTACAATATTGGATGGGACAGATGTGCCTCAGATCTATAAGATGTATCAAAACTTAGTCTAGGATGTGTGCTCGTATAGAAGGCAAAGGTGATATCATGTGCTTCGAGACCGTGGAAGCAGTGTGAAGAACTATTCCATGCGCAACCTAGGAATTATGGCGAGTGTGTCCATGTTAAAATTGTGGCGACACTATCCCTTTAGCGTAGCGGCAAAATCTTCGTGGATCACATGAACCTCAATATAGATATTCACCCAATGAGGTATTGAGATGGCAGAAAAAGGTATTGGGCTGAGATGATCTAAAAGCAAAGTTTGATATTTGGGTAAGTCGCCTGGCTGGGGTAGTATCAGTTGTGATGATCATTCGGTGCAAGAGATAATATTTGGAGATGGTGCTAGTGTGGATTCAGAAATAGTTGGATGGATTGAGTTGGAACACAAACTAAATTGAGTCGGTAGAAAACCATCATACTTGAGGATAGCGCTTGTGCGAATATGTTGGAATAAAAACATGATTGGTTCAATTGGGAGTAAAGCGAATGCATGTCTCGGACATAAAGATACCCTTATAACTTGTCCAAATTCGCTATCGCTAAGCTCGACTGAAATGCATGTATTTCAGGGACGCCTTAAATATATGTATGATCCAAAACTAAGCGATATGAGGAATTTGTATTGAGCTGCAAGGAGGATGTAGGAATATAGAATTTGTGTGATGCGTTCAGTGCAAGTGAGATGCTGAATATGGATCAAGAGAATGTGAGTTGCATAGAGCAGAGTTATAAAATTGGATTGCGGTATGCTAGTAAAGAATGGCTACTAGTATGGTTCGGGGACGAACCTGATTCTAAGTGGTATATTATGTAACGTCCCGTAAATACACGGTGTGTTACCCTGAGTCGAATTGAATGATGCAATAGCTGGTTATATTTTGATTTGTTGGATTTGGAAACAAGCATTGATTTGAGTTGGTTTCATGTGCAGATTGCTAGCGGAGTTCGATGGAAATCAGGTGTTTGTTCAGAGCAGTACTGAGATAGCTGGATTGGAGCGATAATACCGTCTTCCTTAGTCCGATCGGTCGGATGATTTAGAGAGCACGACCTGCTCACACGGTCATACCAGTTGAGTAGATCATGCTTTGCATCGGACCACGGGTTCAAGGGATCGGCCGTATCGATAGGACAAGATGCTTAACGGAATCAAACTTGGTGAGTAGGCTCTGTCCCTTCTTCTCTACCCCTTCATGCCTAATAATATAGAAAACACATAAAGGCTTGAACACTTGGACTGGAACTTGGAAATCACTATACTAAGGCGTGCATAGAGTGTACGTCATTTGCTTGGATAGGATTATGGCTTGAATTGGTTTTCGCGTTGGATAGTTGGAGCTAGAGTTGGATTACATTTGGGGCAGTTGGAGTAACAAATGGAATTATGCTTGGACAGTTGGATTATCTTGGTTGGAATATTGGAAATTCGAGCGAGGGCAAAACCGAACAACTGTATCGGATTGTCAATCAAAGCGAGGAATATAGAATTTGTGTAACACTTGGGCGCTTTGTCAATCAAAGCGTGTAGTTGTGGTTCAAAACCGAACAACTGTATCGGCGAGGGCATTGTGCCACTGTTGGAGCATTGTGCCACGGGATTGTCCTTAGCAAGGGGTGTTGCACCCAATTAGAAATACTGTATCGAGATGCGACATTGTGCCTATGGAAATAACTCAAGATTTGTGCCTTGGGCAATATGTTGGAAGAATGGTTATGGATATCGGTTGGATATTTGGTTGAATGAGTCTAAGATCGTTTGGTGGGGCGAGAATGCTCGATCCTTTCGTCATACCTACTTGGTGTCTGCATGTCACGGATAACCTGTGTTGCACAAGGTTTGGTCTCCTCGAACGGGAAGGCTTCGGGGCACCGGGACCGTTCGGCCATAGGGGAGACAATTGGTAATGTGCCTCGGGAGCGGTGTCGGCGGTCTAATACGATTCAGGCGAGCTCGCTACTTAGCGTTGTTTCGAGTAGAACTATACTTGATTAGTCCGATCAACGTCCTTTATGGCTTGGCCAGTGACTTCATATAGATAAGAGTTGGTTTGCTTTACTTTGGTTTGGTTTGTGCTTTTCGCATAGGCGGCGGCCACCTTGCCTCCGCAAGAGTGTGCATATCAAGATTGGATTATGGTTTGGATTGAGGATGGATATTGAGGCTTGGATGATGGTTCGATAGATTCTCGAGTTGCTTGGGTTTGAGTAGGATGGTTTGCATGCTAGAATCCTTTGAGTTTGGCTATATATTGCTTGTCGATGGGCTTGAATTGAATGCTTGCATGCTTAACTTGATTTACAGCTTTCCTTAACATGTTATACCTATGCCATGAAACGAATCTTGGATTCAACTAGAAAGATCACCATATAACTGGTTGCATTCACTATCTTTACTTAGTGTCGGCTTAGACGAGTGGGTTACCCCCCGTTTACCAGTACGGCTGTGTACTGACCCACGTTTATGGGTATTATTTCAGGTATGCAGGTGCAGTGGCGCTGCTTGGATATACGGGACATAATGTATGAACGGTAAGTACCTTTGTAGGCTAGAGAAAAGAGCAAGAGTATTATATAGCCTTTGTGGCATTTTATTTGGACCCTATCGTGAGCTTCGCTGCGTATACTCTGATGTGTGCTTGGTACATAATACTTGACTTTCGCTGTAACTTGGTCGTTTCGATGATAACTTTGGTGTTTGACAACATCGCCTTGTACGAGCGTAACTCCAGGCTCGTACGTCATCACGTCCCGATGAGAACGATTGTCCTGCGGGAGAGCTGCAACGTGGTGATTCACGTTCAGCGGGGACTATCGAGCTTGCGGGAGATTAGGGTGTGACACAGTCTTCCGATCGGTAGCAAATCACATAAAGGGGATAAACGCAGCTAGCACATTGCATGAACAAGGATAACTTAGCACATGACGCAGGATGCTCATCCTCGTCTCCTGGGTTAGTTCTTGGCGAACCGCCCTTGTCTCCTGGATTAGTTCTTGACAAAGAATTGCCCCATAAGGGTAACATTCTCTTCAAATGATGGGTCCTATGATATCCTTTCATGCTCTATCACGGGCACCACAAAAGGTGGTAAAATATGCATAAGGAGAACACACATCAGTCTATGACAAATATTGCAAAAATATACAACTGCCGCTTGTCGCTTCCAATTCGCAACCATGCGTATGAGGGGATATCTCGAGATAGCCAAGACCGTGCGCATGAGTAAGAGAAATTCTCATCCATGCAGTTGAGCCGCAGATGGACCGATTCCTCATCCATATGGCCAAGCCACAGATAGACTATGTTTGCACGCTGCAGTCTATGCGACCAAACCTCAAATAGGCCATGTACACAAGTTGAATATGAGTGCTTATCCGTACGATGGAGCATTGTGAAAAGTCTGTGCAAGTTCATCCATATAGCAGAATTTTATAAAGAATCTATATGCGTTCTAGATGACTTCTCATCCATGCAGCAAGATGATTTCATTGGAGGCCCAAACACAAGAAGTTTGGTGCTCCCTTACCTCTATCAGGAGGCCACGGATCAAGGCCACCCATGACGAACTCCTCGACGAAAAGAGTCGCATCCTTCAATATCCCTTACAAAAGAAAGAAAGAAAGGAAGCATAGATATAAAGTTCTCTCTCTCTCTCTCTCTCTCTCTCTCTCTCTCTCTCTCTCTCTCCTCCCAGCCGCCTATTAATAGGCTTCAAAAACTGCGTGCAGAGATCGAGACAATGAACCAAGTAGTTATGGAGATGAATCTGATGCCCGAATTTTTGTGATCCTCTTTAATCTCCTTGGAAACTGTCATCTTGTGCCCCGTGTCAAGAGATGGGTCAAAATCCAAAAGATGATTCACTCCAAAATTAAAAAAAATCTGTCGGTTAATATAGAAGTGACAGCCTGGAGGCACTCAGCCATGCAGCCTACAACCAATCGGTCCTAATGTCCATGCGACACAATATCCATATGACCAAAAGTTCTTTTTCTCCATGTTTCTTGTTCAAAGTATTTCATACTTGATAGTTTAAAAACTTTGAAGGGAGTCCTGTAGAAGCCCAAAAAATATGCATCCATGCGTCCAACAACCATGCACCCCAAAGTAAAGCGCAGAAGAAATCAGGCTGCAAAGTTACCTTGCGGCCTAGAAAGGCGACATCCATGCGTCCTAATCAGCCAAAAAAGCTTTGGCCGCAGGTGGAACTGATACGTCATCCCAGCAACATGAACATCTCTCACACAAAATCCTAACAAAAAGGATTTTGTGAATGCCTTAAAAGACGTGAACACACTAAACGACAAAAGTCTCACGTCAGCACAAAACCTCACTCTCGATGGATGTACAACGTCACGTGTACAGTACAACTAGCCTCATGCGTCCCAGGTTCTATGTGGTCCCATACGTCTTTGGCCCCTTGCGTCCCATACTCCATACGGCCCTATACGTCTCAGGCCCCATGTATCCCAGACTCCATGTGTCCTATGCGTCCCTGGCCCCATTAATCCCTGGCTCCATCAGTTCCATGCATCTTTTTCCCCATGCGTCCCAGATTCCTTGTGTCATATGCGTCCATCGACCTATGCGTCCCAGGCTCCATGTATTCCATGCGTCTCTGGCCCCAAGCGTCTCAGACTCCAGGCGTCCCAGGCATCTCTTGCTACATGTGTTTTAAACTCCATGAAGACCAAATCTTGCTGCTATGACAAGAGTGATTCTCTCTAACCAAGCGCGGACTATGTCTCAAGCTGACCAAGTCACGTACATAAAGGATAAAAACCACCCAGATCTTCAGCAACAAAAAATCCTAACAAGCGCCCACGTGATAGCCTGGCCCGCTCACTGTTACAGCTGCACCCTGTTAAGGAGGCATACATGGCACCTTCTAGCATCCATGCGACCCAACTTATGCGTGCCCAAGGATGACTATATATACCCGAGTGGCATATCTAGACAGAGGAGGGATAGAAAAGAGAGATAGGGGTCGTCCAACACAGAGAGAGAGAGCATACCGAGACGAGAAAAGAGAGAACATAAACTTTCTCACCCCACATCGGATCGTCAACTTAGTAAAGGAGCCTCCATAGCGCTCTTTGTCCATCGTCATACCCCAGATCAAAATATTGTACTTAGATAATTCTGTTTAGGATTCTTTGTACTCTTTTTCGTTCCTTAAATACAAAGTTTGCAAGAACTCATTTAATGGCGAACAATCACATTCCTTATCAGTAAGACTCAATATACTTACAGGTAACGGTATCGTGGCAGTAGATAGATTTTATATCTCGTGTCTGGTCGTAGTGTGCTAGCGAGAGTTTTTCGCTAGATTGATAGAGTTTTCTATGGGAGATTATGATGTCGTCCCAGGCCTGGATTAGTTAAGTGCCCGATACGCAACGATAGATTGCCGTACTGGCAAGATTTTCTTTCGTATTCTCCGAGAAGAAGAATTCTTATTTTCTAGAGAAAAGACAGAGTCTTCATCAACAATCATGAGAATGGCAGTAGCAGAAGGAGTACAATTCTCCAGAATTGTTGATGAATTTCCAGATGTATTCCCAGAAGAACTCCTAGGATGCCACCAGAAAGAGAGATAGAGTTTACCATTGATCTACTTTCAGGAACAACACCAGTGTCAGAGAGAGTCTACATGATGGCGCCATCAGAGTTAAAAGTTTTGTACCGAATGATTGAAGAATTGAGAACCAAGGGATTCATTCGTGCTAGTGGGTTTCGAAGATACAAATTATTCTTTTTTTCTTTTCTATTGGGACATAAACCGACCTAGGTAAATCTATGAGTTCGATTCGATTATTTCTTACTATTACTATATGACACTATATAACCATTGAACCCCCGAATTGTCCTGAATAAATACTTCTAGGAGAGGGGGATTACGCCTTGGGGATCCCCGATGCTACTAGTAAAAAAGAAGGATGACACATCACGATTATATGTTGATTATCGTACCCTCAATGAGGTAACCATTAGGAATAAGTGTCCCTTGCCAAGGATTAATGACTTATTCGATCAGCTTAGTAGAGCAGTGATGTTTTCAAGATTGATTTGCGGTCGGGATATCATCAGATCAGGGTCAGAGAGCAATATATACCCAAGAAGGCGTTCAGATCAAGTTATGGACGTTGGGAGTTTCTAGTGATGCCCTTTGGAGCAACCAATGTGCCAGCAGTATTTATGGATCTTATGAATCATATTTTAGTGCCATACTTGGATAAGTTCATGATAGTGTTCATTGACGACATTTTGCTGTATAGTCGAAGTAAAGCAGAGCACGAGCAACATCTTCGCGCAGTTCTTCAAATCCTTAGAGAACATAAGTTATATGCCAAGTTTAGCAAGTGCGAGTTTTGGCTTGATTATATTTTATACTTAGGGCATATTGTTGCTAAAGGAGGAGTTTAAGTAGATCCCTAGAAGATAGAAGCCATTGAGAAATGGCCAGTTCCCCGAGCAGTTGCAAAAGTTCGTAGTTTCCTGGGACTAGCAGGATATTATCGAAGATTTGTGTCAGACTTTGCTAGAATTTTTGTACCCTTGACACAGTTGACAAAGAAAGATGTGCGCTTTGATTGGACAGAAGAATATCAAACCTCTTTCGAGAAGCTCAAGCAGAAGTTGATTATGACACCTATTTTGACTCTTCCAAATGGGACAAATGGTTTTACCGTATATTATGATGCTTCAAGAAAAGGACTAGGGTGTGTTCTTATGCAGCATGGAAAGATTATAGCTTA
Source organism: Iris macrosiphon (assembly GCA_036927795.1). NCBI lineage: Eukaryota > Viridiplantae > Streptophyta > Magnoliopsida > Asparagales > Iridaceae > Iris > Iris macrosiphon. The sequence continues at coordinate 213,367,588 of JAYESA010000004.1, forward strand.
TGCATCTCGACAGCTATGAGATCATGAGAAGAATTATCCGACGTATGACTTGGAGTTAGTAGCAATAGTGTTTGCGCTCAAACTGTAGAGTCATTATCTATATGGAGATCGAGTAGAGATTTTTAATGATTACAAGAGTGTGAGGTATGTCTTTACCCAGAAAGATCTCAATATGAGACAGAGAAGATGGCTAAAGTTGATGACAAACTATGATCTTGACCTTCAGTATCATCCTGGGAGGCCAATGTCGAAGCCAATGCTTTGAACCGGAGGGCCAGAGTTTATTTCCTTACGGCACTGCAAGAGATTCTAATAAATCTTCAGGAGATAGGCATAAAAGTAGTATTTCTAGGCGACACAACATTTATGGCTGGTCTGTAAGTTTAATCTAGTATAGTAGAGAGAATCAAGGTAGCACAAGCAACATATGTCAAGCTTCAGTGACTCAGAGCAGAGTGTGAGGCAAGACGTAGACCAGAACTGAGCATTCACAATGACGGAACTCTCCATTTTAGGAATCATCCTTGTGTACCTAATGGGGACATTCATCGCGAGATTATGTCAGAGACCCATAGTTCATAATATTCAGTGCATCCTAGAGGAACAAAGATGTACAAAGACATTCGTCAGCATTTTTGGTAGAATGGTATAAAGAGAGAGAGAGAGAGAGAGAGAGAGAGAGAGAGAGAGAGAGAGAGAGAGAGCTCAGTTTGTCTCCCGTTGTTTGGTTTGTCAACAAGTTGAGGCTGAGCATCAGAGACCTGCAGGACTTCTTCAACTTTAACAATTTTGAAATAAAAGTGGGACCATATTCCCATAAATTTTGTGATCGGTCTTCCTAGATCCCCAGCTGGCAGAGATATAATTTAGGTAATAATGGATCCACTCACAAAGGTTGCTCACATTATTCCCTTCAGAGTGGGGGCATGTAGAAGTATTAAAAATTATACAGGCCGTATAAAGGTTATGCCCCCTCAACAGAATAACCAAGCCGCAGAAAAATCACATGTGGCCTGAACCGTCAAGCTACAGAAAAGCTACATGTGGCCCAATCAAGCCGTAGAGAAACCACATGCGGCATGAACAATCAAGTCGCAATGAAGAGATATGCGGCCTGATCAACCAAGTCACAGATAGTCATATGCGGCCTGATCAAACCAAGTCATAGAGAAGCCGTATAGTATAGTATACTATGTGCGGCCTGAACGACCATAGAGAAGGGAGGCCGCATAAAACCCCCTGACATAGATTCTGATGTCTATCAGAAGCTCTCACACAACACTCATCACTCTGAGATGCTTCGAGACTCATGAAGACGATGACTCAGGAAAAGACAATAAGTCACATCAGTGCATTAATTGCTTTAACAAACGTGTTATGCCATGTGGTCACTCGTATGCGGCTACGTCCTATGCGGACTCGTAAAGATGCGACTAGTGTGTCCATTCGACCAAGGCCAAACGAGAGCACGTATTCGGCTACAAGATCCATGTGGCCTTGCCACTATGCTGCCAGAGTGTCCATCCGACCAAGGCCCAAACGAAAGCATATATGCGACTACAAGACCCATGCGGCCTCGCTATCATGCAGTCGTAGCATCCAACCGACCAAGGCCAAATGAGAGCACATATGCGGCCACAATACCGTACGGCTAGATCGTCCAGATGACCAAAGGCCAAATAAGACCCATAAAGCCTCGCCATCTTGCGGCCAAGATGCTATGCAGCCTCCAGCTCACAAGATCTTTTTGTTACAACTGTAGAGATCTATACACAATTGGTGCTGACTACGTGTCCAGCTGACCAAGTCACGCCCATAATGGGTTGATAATAGCCTCGAGATTACTTCAACAACATATCCCAACCAAGAACACGTAGCAATCGGCCCATGGCATGCGGTGACAGGTGCAACCGTATTATTTTGAAGGAGCCTTATGCGGCTACCAAACAGAGCTATATGCGGCACCCATAGCCCATCAGGACGATGGCTATAAATAGGAGTAACTTGAATATTCTATAGGATAGCTTTTTTCTTCTGCTTAAGAGAGAAATCATATCACCCCTGACCAATACAGAGAGAGGGAGCATAATGAGACGAGCGAAGAGAGAACATAAGCTTTCTCACCCTGGATCGGATCATCCATGGAGTAAAAGAGATGCCATAGAACTCCTTGTCCATCGCCATAACGCAGAATCAAATATATTATACTTAGGTTGTCCGTCCCGGACCTCGTTGTACTTCTTTTGTTTGTTAGTTAAATCAATCTCTTTTTAGAACTTTTGAATTTAATGGCGAACAAGATGACGAATCTTCTGGGGATGACTTTCTTTGCAGATGAGAAAGCTGTGGCTCAATCTGACGCAACCAAGCTTGGGTCCACTCAAAGGATGCTGGTGGTTTGCTTCGATCAGCAGGCCTTCGAGGATATGCTCTCCAGGGACAACGCGAGTCCTTCTCTGAGGCAAGCAAAGCCCAAGAAGATCCGCAGGACATGGGTAACAAAGGCTACCGTATCTCACCCAACTGCAGAGCTTGCACTCCCCGTCTCTCTCCCAGCCGCAGGTATCACACAACATGCGTCCACTGCCTATACGACAGCCTCTTCCAATCAAAAGGATGCACACCACTCGAAGTCCCGCAAGACATGGGCAACTAAGGCCACTATGCCTTACCCAAATATGGCATTCTTCTCCTCTCACTCTGTTGCTGAAGGCGCTCGTCAGGCTTCCCCTCAGGCTGTCCATGTGACATCCTCTCCTGACGCAAAAAATGCTCAACATCCAAACTCTAGCAGAGAAAAACACAACGATGTCAGACGTTCGGGCGCTGATGCAAACTCTATGCGACTAAAAAAAGGCTGCATAAGACTCACTATACGACATCGGTTGATGGCCGTAGGTAGATGGCCGCATACGACTCTGGAAGCAGTCGAACCTCTATTGTTTGATCGAATCTCAGGCAGCTGTGACCCTATACGTTATTCTAAAAATGGTAAAAATCCAAACTTGGATTCTTCGTAATACGCGCCTACAGGTGCCAAGTCGAAAAGGTCTAGGGCAGTACGAGCTCGTCATGCTTAAGCAATTGTCTATTCGACTGACCGTCAGAGGGAACCGCTAACTGTTATACAGGCTTCCGATGGACAGCTGTATAAGACTGACCCGTGCGTCCAGTCCTCAGCAAAAAATGGATAAGGTCAGTCTCCAAATCCTTCCACTGAATATCTGGGGAACGTTCTTGTAGAAACCCTAGACCAGGGAGCAAAAATAATACCCACGCACCCGTGCGTTCGGTCTACCCGTGCTCACGAAAAGTGTGCAAAGGTGAGTCGGGCCTCGCCTGACCTGCACAATATGATTAATCACAAAAGCAATATGATTAATCATAAGCGCAAGGTGAGTCGGCCCTCCCTAGGACATCACTGTGCCAAAATCATCATCAACTACTGCTACAATAAAATGGTAGAACCTACAAGCAAGACATCACCTATCTGGCAATAATCTAAGGATCAGGTGCAAACACCCAAGAAGGATGAGATACCATTCGTATCATGTTACTCTACTCAGAAGGACCCCTCCATCGGAAGGAAAAGAAAGCCCAGCACCTCCAGCCCGTCAATCTCAACCAGCATATTGAGAAGGCGATTACTAGGAGGACCAGTAATGGGACCTGTGAAAGGATTTTTCCAGGGTACCCGCTCGAGGAAGATGCTATCAGTTGTCAGGGGTAGCTCTTCCTCAGAACCCCTAGGGGTTACACAAGCTGGGGTAGTAATCCCCCGGACACATACGACAATTCGACGTTCCGAGGAGATAAGAATTTCCAAGGAATGGATGTTGAAGCCCCTGGAGGTAGCCACCCTAGAAGAGAAGATGCCACCTCCTATTCTGGGGGTATTACTCCCTCTGAGCCCGAACAGGACACGACACTGCCAGCCTTCCCTGACGACTATTTGTTGCAAGAATCCGAAGCAAAAAGTGTTACAACTACTGTCATATTCATCTCTCCTCATGTAAGAATGACATACATGGCAGGGGATGAGCATGAAGGCCCTAGTGATCGGTAGTGCCTCGAGGCCCTCCAGGATATGATACAGACCATGAGCGAATCAATACAGGTCTTGACCCAAGTTGTGCTAGACATCAAGGCAAGTGTAGCCTCCCAGCCACTAAAGGCCTCAGTACAAGCAAGCTTGTACCCGAGGACCAATGCGAATTCTTACGCAACTGCTCCACCCATAGGCAAAAATTACCCTCTGCCCGGTTTGTCTGCCCCTTCCGTGGGAGACGAAGCCAAAGATGCAATAAGGGAAATCCGGGAACTCCGGGCTCGCCTAGATTCTATAGGCAGTCAGAATTCACCGTGTGAGCAAGGGATATGACAATCGTACCCCGACGAGTGGAGGAATATTTCGTACCCGCCAAAGTATAAGCCCTTCAACTTGAACCCATTCGACGGGAAGACTTCTCTTCGTCAATACATGAGCTATTTTGAGACTGCAACGGGGCACCTACCACGTAGTGATACACTCCTCACTAAGCTCTTTGTGGGGACATTGTCTGGGGTCACATTCGACTGGTTTTGCAGCCTATAAGAAAATTGTATCTCGTCGTTTGACGACTTCAAGAGTTTTTTCTTCAAAAGATACTATGACAGAGGAAGTGACATGATGATGTCTTCCCTGATGGATGTCACCCAAGGGTACAGGGAACTCGCCCAAAATTATATCGAACATTTTCTCCAAGCAGCTGTAAGGTTGCCTCCAGGCAATCATTAGTCCACAATCTTGGACATGTGCCGCAGAAACCTACTTCCAGCAGTCAGCCTCTGGATGGACGACAGTCAATTCAAAGACTGGATATCGTTCATCATCAACGCAGTCGACGGTGAAAAGAAGGTTAAAGACGCCCGGCTCCTAGGAATACATATCCCTGTCGTAGATGACAAGGGAAATATCCCAACAATAGCAATAGCGACAAAAGCAGCCACAAGGGAAAAGGGAAGCAGGCCCTGGTGGCCAACTAAACCAAGAAGATCGAGCAAAAGACGACTGAGGTTCCAAAGCCCCAGGAGACTTATTCCTTCGAAGATGACGATGTCATGCCCATCGTCGATGTGTTGATGAAGGGTGGCAAGCTTTGGCTCCCCGATGTCAAGCACCCTATAGAGGCATTCGAGATAAATAATCCAAAATACTGCCATTACCATCGCTATGCCCACCATGTGCCTGCTTGACACCAAGGCCCTTACCTTAGACTTTGATGACAAAATAGTTGCCGCCAATATGGTATCTCTCTAGTTCGGTAACTTCTCCGCGAAGGAAGCCCGGGACGGAGCCATCCTGATCCCGAGGGTAAGAATGGAGGTAGTCAATCTTCTACCAACTCGTGACCAAGCAGTAGAGCTGATAACTCATACTAAACCTATCATACCCCAGTCCCAAAATATCAAGGGACTAGACACGTGGCAATGGCCAGCAGCACACTCTGATGGACAACCCAATTTAATGGATCCACCAGAGTGTACTTAAGCTGTAAAATAAGGTCTACTACAACATGTCATAACTAATCTCATCCACAAAATAAATACAACAATATCAATAAAAATAAATAAACATCAACCAGTCACAAGTAATAAAATTAGGGAACAACCCGATATTAAGTCTGTTACAATGATCATTTAAACAAGAATAAAAGAGTTTATTTGCCAATAAAAACTAAGCATAGAGAAGCAGATGTTCAGGAGAAGTCCTCAGCGATCACCTCGTCCTCAGGGTCTGGTACTGTTCCGAGAAGTGCTCATGTTCCGTATACCTCTGGATAGACCTCGTCTGTTATTCCTGGGGACATAATCCGGATCTAGGTCCTCAGGAGACATAGCAAGGTACAGATAATATAAGCCAAAATAAATATAGTGCAATAATAAATGAAACAATAGGGTAAACTATATAACCATCTATGTGAAATGCAAGTTGAGAGCATCACTAGAACTTAGGCTGATACCACTACAAGCTCTGTGTCGGGGAGCCGGTAGCAGTTATACTATGCTATGTAATTTACTATGTTGTGGCCTATATATATATAATCAGCCTGTAGCCTGTGTGTCTCTCCCCATCCAATGTAATCATATGCCTCATGTCCACAATGCCTCATGTCCATGTCACGTAAGTTCATATCTAATGCAGTGAGTCATACTATATCTATGAATATAATATCTAAGAATATCATGTCTATGTCATAAATCATGCAACCTACATAAAATTAACTTGAATATTTCAAGAAGATTCTGTCTCATGATTCGTGTCAGGTGTCCTGGGTATAACATACTTGATAAAACAAGTACGAGAATATAAAGGGTGTCGATATCCATCTCTAGGTGACGTTACACAACTCTGCGTACAGTGTTGGCACCCGACTATTAATCAGACGCTAAATAATTCATACGGTCCTAGGTTTAAGCATGTACAACAAGTATATATATCAAGAAAATAAGTAGCAAAAACTGCAGGATTTGGCAAGGTACACTTGCCTGTGGTTCTAGCTCCAACTGTAGCTCTGACTTCAGTGGGAATTGCAGGCAGTTCTTCGGTTGCTGAAATAGACATCACTATCATATCCAGAAAATATCAAATAGCTAGAAACGCCTGTCCTTGAGTCCAATTTGGATACAAGGGCAAAAATAACATTTTTAAGTCCAAGCGGGGTCCACATGTGGGCCGCTTTGCACCGAAAAATGTGTCAGGGTCAAAGGTCACCAAATTTGTCCAACTTAGTGTCAACAAGTCAAGAACGATGATACGAACCCAACGAAACTTCCAGAATTGGATTCTGATGAGCCGATCACAAAATCGCTCGTCAAGTGGAGCCTGTAGGGCCCACGATACGCGATTTTGTCAACGTTCTCAGAATCGAACCAAACTTGGGTCACAGGACCAGCGTATTGCTATGAGTCCGATGGTGCAAGTTTTGTCTCGATCCGACGTATATACATTAAGTTACAATGAGATCCAGAAAGGACAAATACCGGGCGTTGTCGGCGGATACGTGTTGATTCCGGTGTGCACGCACATCCAAATCAACTTCTGCAAAATCCCGTACGTCCGTATCAACGACGCACACGTATCGGTGAAGACCGCATGCGACCAAGTCGTCCCGTTTGGCGGGGCGTACCCAGTTCCGGGGTAAAATAGGGCGTTGGTTTTCCTATTTTTGGATCGCGATTCGCGATCACCACAGGACGCGATGCACCGAGCGGGTTGCACGGGCATCGAGGGGGTCACTCAGCCTACGCGTCACAACTGACGGAATCGGAAACAGGTCAACGAGGAGAGAGAAATGGGTACCTGAACAAGGCTCCGAAAAACCGAGAATCTCGTATCCATGTGTCGTCTCGACACAGTGTCTGTGTCCGGGCCGTGTCTTGGCTAGGTTTAGGGTTCCGGCGGCCGGAGGGAGCGGAGGCGGCACTGGCGACCGGGGGACGGCGGAGGTGGCGTCGTCGGAGGCGGCGGAGCGCTCTGGGATGTCGGCAGAGGCGCTGGCGAGGTCGTCGGGGGCTGCTGGAAACGCGGAGAGGAAGGAGGAGGAGAGGGCGGCGCTGGGGAGAGGGTTCGTCGGCGGAGGGGACTGGTGACAGACGGTGGCGCCGGTGGTCGGTTGGGACGGAGGAGTTGGCCGGAGGGCAGAGGGGTGAGGGGTGCTGCTCGGGGTGCTGGCCGGCGAGGGGCTCGGAGACGGAGGCGGAGAGTTCGCCGGGGAAGACGACGACAGGGTGGAGGTTTCGGTGGCGGCGAGGTCGGGCGGAGCGGAGCTCTGGAAGAGGGGCGGCTATGGTTTTTATAGGGGAACCGAGGGAGAGGGAGAGGTGGCCGATGAGGGAAGGGGAACCGGAGCGGCTGTGAGGTGAGTAGCCGGCGGGCAGTTACGGGAAAGAAGAAACGGGGCGGCGGACGGCGCGTGAGGCGGCCGGAGGTGAAGCGGCGGGTGCGGGGTCGGTTACAGGGAAGAGAAAGGGGTTAACGGGTTTCGGGTTCGACGGGTCGGGTCGGGTCAGGCGGATCCGGCCCGATCCAATAAAAATAAATGCGGGTCGGGTCGGGTTCGGGTTCGGGTTAGACCCGGATCCGACCCGCTAGGTTTGAGTTGGGTTTATTAAACCGGGTTCGATTCAGTAGTTTGGTTTGGTTTATTTTAAATAAACCGGGTTTATTTTGGTTTAATTTATAAAATAGTTTTTAGGGCTTTAAAAATGCTTTCGGGGTCCAATAAATTCCCAAAAAATTACTCTATGTCTAGTTTTTCATTTTACACCATAAAATATTATTTACATAATATTTTAATATTATTTAACATTATTTAAAAATCATTTAATTTCAAAATATCATAGTTTTTAATTAATAAAAATCCCAGAAAAATTCTAGAAAATTGTAAAGAATCCAAATTAAAATTTCTTAAAAAATCAGGGGGCTTACAATCTACCCCCTTAAGAAGATTGCGTCCTCGCAATCAAAGAATAACCGGTCAACAGAGATGACACAGTTGCAAAATTTATTCGAAGCACATCAAGATTAAGAAAAGTCAAGATTGAGGGTTTAAAACACATAGGAAAAATTATTTTCCTAAGCAATGGAAGTTAGGCAATTTCCCGAATGTAGGAAATCTAGAAAATTAAAGTTTTTAGAAAAAATCTAGGTTATTCTTTAAAAACATAATAGATTAACAATTCTAGGTTATCACTAGGTTATCAATTATTAGCAAGTTAAAACTATCAGGTTAAGTCTAGGGTCACGAACTAACGGGCACGAACTAAAGCAAATCTAGAAACATATAACTATGAAAAACTTACGCGCATTAGCTAATCCAAGAGTCTGAGCGTCCTCCAAAGTTATCGCGAAAGCTTTCCCTCGTCCTTGAGGTAGATTCCTCTGTTGCTGCTGGGCCTGTTGGAAGAGTGCTGCTTGTGGTGCCAAGGGTGGCCTCGGCTGATACCCTCCTGGGGCAGGTAGAGTTTGTTGGTTTGCCCTTGGTGCTCCTCCTCGATGCTGAGGATAATTCTTGGCTAAGTGTTGATTGGTTCCACAAATCAAGCATAATCCCAACTTGCGTCTGCAGTCCTTCTCAATATGGCCTACCTTGCCACAGTATTGACATGTAGATAATATCTGCGGAGAGGCTCTGGGTGGCTGGTGTATGTGAGGTCTCTTTGCAGCTTCTTCTTGTGGTGCTTTGGCTGATGTGGAGGACCGTTTCAGACTGGTCCCTCTCCTGATGACGCGTTCCATGCTTCGGGCTGCAGCGATAACGTCCGAGTAAGAGGTAGGTGCGACGGATCCGATGAGCCTCTGTAGCTCAAAGTTTAGTCCGTCGAAGAACTTCTCAGCCTTCTCTCCTTCCGTCGGGATCAAAGTAGGGGCGAAGTGACCTAGACGAATGAACTCCGCGTTGTACTCCTCCACTATCATACTGCTCTGAGTGAGGCGATTGAACTTGTACCAAAGTTCTGATCGAGCGATAGCCGGAATGTACATCTCCTGAAAGAGTCTGGAAAACTCTTCCCAAGTGATTCGGTCTGGTCCAAGCCTGGTCTCTTCAGATAGCCACCAGTGATGAGCATTGTCTGTCAACTGTATTTTAACGGCGGTCATCCAACGTTCTCTTGGAAGCTCAGCTGCTTCCAACTGATGTTGTATGTTGGTGAGCCACTCATGAACTTCTATTGGTCCCTCTTTGCCAGAAAAGGTACGGGGCTTGAGCTGACAAAAATCAGTGATAGAACCCGTTGCTGGTTGCCTGGCTTATGGGTTTGCCTGCTCCAATACGATTACTAGGCTGGTCCTCAAATACTCTGCCTCATGACGCTGAGTCTCTTGATGGATTTGCTGTTGGGCTTGCATCATTGCGTAGATCATTTGGAATATCTGTTGCCCGTCCTTAGGTTGTCCTTGTGGGAATACAGGCATCGGTGGAACAAACTGCAGAGGCGGCGGGATGTCATCACGCCGGAACCTTGAATTTTGCTGGGCTGCTTGATTGCTTTGAGAAGATTATCCTCGGTCTTCGGGTGTCACTCCTTCATCATAAGTAACCACAGCATCGTATGGTGTACCCAAGGGATTCTCATCTCCGCTTCTTGGATCCATTACTCTGCATCAAAATAAACTATAAGAGGCGCACAGGAATCAAGGCAAGATGCAAGTCAAATTAATTCGAATATGATTAGATATCAAGAACGATTCAAGCAAGTGGATGAGATCCTAAAAAAAAACTTATCCTATTTTTTTTATTGCAGGCCTGTTCGGTCCCTAAGTTGAAACTGAACAATTTAGTCGTTGGCCTGCATGGGCCACCACAAAAACCATGTCACGTCCCAGTCCCAAAATATCAAGGGACTAGACACGTGGCAATGGCCAGCAGCACACTCTGATGGACAATCCAATTTAATGGATCCACCAGGGTGTACTTAAGCTGTAAAATAAGGTCTACTACAACATGTCATAACTAATCTTATCCACAAAATAAATACAGCAATATCAATAAAAAGAAATAAACATCAACCAGTCACAAGTAATAAAATCGGGGAACAACCCGATATTAAGTCTGTTACAATGATCATTTAAACAAGAATAAAATAGTTTATTTGCCAATAAAAATTGAGCATAGAGAAGCAGATGTTCAGGAGAAGTTCTCATCGATCACCTCGTCCTCAGGGTCTGGTACTGTTCCGAGAAGTGCTCATGTTCCGTATACCTCTGGATAGACCTCGTCTGCTATTCCTGGGGACATAATCCGGATCCAGGTCCTCAGGAGACATAGCAAGGTACAGATAATACAAGCCAAAATAAATAAAATGCAGCAATAAATAAAACAATAGGGTAAACTATATAACCATCTATGTGAAATGCAAGTTGAGAGCATCACTAGAACTTAGGCTGATACCATTACAAGCTCTGTGTCGGGAAGCCGGTAGCAGTTATACTATGCTATGTAATTTACTATGTTGTAGCCTATATATATATAATCAGCCTGTAGCCTGTGTGTCTCTCCCCACCCAATGTATTCATACGTCTCATGTCCACAATGCCTCATATCCATGTCACGTAAGTTCATATCTAATGCAGTGAGTCATACTATGTCTATGAATATAATGTCTAAGAATATCATGTCTACGTCATAAATCCTGCAACCTACACAAAATCACCTTGAATATTTTAGGAAGATTCTGTCTCATGATTCGTGTCAGGTGTCCTGGGTATAACATACTTGATAAAACAAGTACGAGAATATAAAGGGTGTCGATATCCATCTCTAGGTGACGTTACACAACTCTGCGTACAGTATTGGCACCCGACTATTAATCGGATGCTAAATAAGTCACACAGTCCTAGGTTTAAGCATGTACAATAAGTATATATGTCAAGGAAATAAGTAGCAAAAACTACAGGATTTGGCAAGGTACACTTGCCTGTGGTTCTAGCTCCAACTGTAGCTCTGACTTCAGTGGGAATTACAGGCAGTTCTCCGGTTGCTGAAATAGACATCACTATCAGATCCAGAAAATATCAAATAGCTAGAAACGCCTGTCCTTGAGTCCAATTTGGACACAAGGGCAAAAATGATATTTTCAAGTCCAAGCGGGGTCCACATGTGGGCCACTTTGCACCGAAAAATGTGTCAGGGTCAAAGGTGTCCAAATTCGTCTAACTTAGTATCAACAAGTCAGGAACGATGATACGAACCCAACGGAACTTCCAGAATTGGATTCCGATGAGCCGATCACAAAATTGCTCGTCAAGTGGAGCCTGTGGGGCCCACGATACGTGATTTTGTCAACGTTCTCAGAATCGAACCAAACTTGGGTCACAGGACCAGCGTATTGTTACGAGTCCGATGGCGCAAGTTTTGTCTCGATCCGACGTGTGTACACTAAGTTACATTGAGATCCAGAAAGGACGGATACGGGGCGTTGTCGGCGGATACGCGTTGATTCCGGTGTGCACGCACATCCAAATCAACTTCTGCGAAATCCTGCACGTCCGTATCAACGACGCGCACGTATCGATGAAGATCGCACGTGACCAAATCATCCCGTTTGGCGAGGCGTACTCAGTTCCGGGGTGAAATAGGGCGTTGGTTTTCCTATTTTTGGATCGTGGTTCGCGATCACCACAGGACGCGATGCACCAAGCGGGTTGCACGGACATCGAGGGGGTCACGCAGCCTACGCGTCACAACTGACGGAATCGGAAATAGGTCAACAAGGAGAGAGAAATGGGTACCTGAAAAAGGCTCTGAAAAACCGAGAATCTCGTATCCGTGTGTCATCTCGACACAGTTTCTGTGTCCGGGCCGTGTCCTGGCTAGGTTTAGGGTTCCGGCGGGTTGCTCGGGGCTGTGGCGGCCGGAGGGAGCGGAGGCGGCACTGGCGACCGGGGGACGGTGGAGGTGGCGTAGCCGGAGGCGGCGGAGCGCTCTGGGACGTCGACGGAGGCGCTGGCGAGGTCGTCGGGGGCTGCTAGAAACACGGGAAAGAAGGAGGAGGAGAGGGCGGCGCTGGGGAGAGGGTTCATCGGCGGAGGGGACTGGTGACAGGCGGTGGCGCTCGGGTGTTCTGGTCGTCAAAGAGGGTGGCGCCGGTGGTCGGCTGGGACAAAGGAGTTGGCCGGAGGGCAGAGGGGTGAGGGGTGCTGCTCGGGGTGCTGGCCGGCGAGGGGCTCGGAGACGGAGGCGGAGGGTTCACCAGGGAAGACGACGACAGGGCGGAGGTTCCGGTGGCGGCGAGGTCGGGCGGAGCGGAGCTCTGGAAGAGGGGCAGTTAGGGTTTTTATAGGGGAACCGAGGGAGAGGGAGAGGCGGCCGGTGAGGCGAGGGGAACCGGAGCGGCTGTGAAGTGAGCAGCCGGCGGGTGGTTACGGGGAAGAAGAAATGGGGCGGCGGACGGCGCGTGAGGCGGCCGGAGGCGAAGCGGCGGGTGCGGGGTCAGTTACAGTGAAGAGAAAGGGGTTAACGGGTTTCGGGTTCGACGGGTCGGGTCGGGTCAGGCGGATCCGGCCCGATCCAATAAAAATAAATGCGGGTCGGGTTCGGGTTCGGGTTAGACCCGGATCTGACCCGCTAGATTTGAGTTGGGTTTATTAAACCGGGTTCGGTTCAGTAGTTTGGTTTGGTTTATTTTAAATAAACCGGGTTTATTTTGGTTTAATTTATAAAATAGTTTTTAGGGCTTTAAAAATGCTTTCGGGGTCCAATAAATTCCCGGAAAATTATCCTATGTCTAGTTTTTTATTTTACACCATAAAATATTATTTACATAATATTTTAATATTATTTAACATCATTTAAAATTTATTTAATTTTAAAATACCTTAGTTTTAATTAATAAAAATCCCAAAAAAATTCCAGAAAATTATGAAAAATCCAAATTAAAATTTCTTGAAAAATCAGGGGGTTTACAATACCCTAGGGCAAGTTCATGTGGGTCCACCCGGATCTTGTCCCAGACTTGATACAGCAAGCAGCATCTTCCATCATCAAGTCAAAAGAACAAAAAAACAAGTCCTGCCACATGGTTTCTTCCATCGCTGAGGAGACCTGGGCAGGGGCAACCAGGTCGGGCCTAGCCTACAGCGAGATTATAAAGCTCTCGACGTCAATGCACCTCCAATAGGGCACTTGTCGTGTCTGATCTAGGTCCGTCTCAACACCCACCAGCGGACAAGTCCAAAGAAAGAGGGATGCTTCGATAAGCCATTGCATAAAAAATTGGCTCAGGGACTGGAAAAGTTCTACAACTTTGACATCTTGGCTCAACTCGCCAATACCCAGGCAAAGTTGTCACTATTTGAGCTTCTCCGACTCTCCAGAGACACCCGGAACGCTCTGAGTAAGACATTACAAAATGCATACGCCTACCTGGTGCAAGTCAAGCCATCAGCAGAGGATCCTGCCGCATGCCCCCACTGTAACAATATGACGAAGGCGATGCCCAATATCACATTTTTGCCACAGGACATGTTGCTAAAAACCAACCGACACGATCATCCCCTGTACTACACAGGGTACATTGGTGCCATCAAGGTGGACCAGATGCACATCGATCCCTGTTCCTCAATCAGCATCATCCCACGGAGTCTCTGCTTCAGACCTTGGGAAGTATGATGCATCAGAAAACAGATACCAATACTGCCATCATTGGCTTCAACACAGGAAGGAGCTACCCTTTGGGCAAGATTTGCCTGAAATGTCAAATTGGCGACTTAAAAACCGAGGTTACTTACTACGTCATAGACGTAGACATATCCTACAAAGTCCTGTTGGGGCGGCCAAGGATACACAAGTACATGATCGTGCCATCAACCTTACACCAATGTCTAAAGTACATAGACGATTATGGCACGGTAAAGACGGAGTTCGCAGATGTCGATCCTTTCAAGGGGATCAAGATCTACTAATCCAAAGCATTCTTATACAAGCAAGTCCACCAAGATGAAGGTGACAATGATCCTGGCGATAAGGCAGAGGCCGGGACAATATCAGATGAACCTTTGGAAGTACATCTAAAGGCACGCTCTCCTGACACAACCTATTCCTTTATCGTAAAACTGTACAGGAAGGCACCTGACACCATGGTCGTTCATCTTTATAGGCCAAGCCGATCACCAAAGGAAGATCCGACATCATCTACCACGCCCGAACCTCTAGTCGTTTGCCTTCATAGGCTAAGACGATCACCAAAGGAAATTTTAGCACCATCCACTACACCCGAACTGCTGGTCGTTCACCTTCATAGGCTAAGTCGACCGTCGAATGATGCTCCGTTACCTTTTACCGCGTTTGAGCCTCTGGTAGTAAAGCTATGCAAAAAACCTCTAAAGTTGTCATTCGTACTGGGGGTAGATCACGGGAAGGACGAGCTAGAGGAGTACATAGCTGCCCACGCAGTCGTCCCTTCCCTCGATAAAGAAATTCCTAAAGAAAAGATACCTTACTTTATGAATAAAGGGTTATCTTTGAACTACTGTCTCAATGAAGCATGGTTTGGGTCTGCACCTGCAGACACAAGTGACTACCACCCATGCTGTAAACCGAGTTCTCCCTAGCTAAAACTCCTACTTCCTAGTCCCAGCTAGGAAGAGGGGAGACAGACTCATCATCTTCGATAAAGTAGAAGGCCCTAGATCCTTCATCCCAAAGAACTAGATCTAGAGCCCGATACCGGCAAAATGTCACTCCACCGGTATAACTCTTAAGCCAAGCACCATATCCAGAAGATGGAAAATGATCTGAAGACCACTAAGGGCTTAAACTATGACAAAGGTCGAAGGCTACCTCTGCGTCTACCTGCTCCTACAGGCAAATTAAAGGACTACTACAAAAATACCAAGCATGGCTTAGGGTATGTAATGCCTCCCACAACCCTCGAGGGTTCAGATAAAGGAAACGAGGTACACTATCACTCTTCATAATATTCCACTTGGGACTCCAACATCAGTATCAGGGAGAGGCTCATGCAAACATCATATGCCAACATGGTATCAGTTGACCCTGAGAAAGACGACAAGAATCTTATGGAACTCTTTGAAGTAGAACCATGGGCCCAACACCTAGACGCGCAATAGGAGATGTGGTTCGAACAACGAGAACCTCCTACCAAGGATAAAGTCATACAAATCAACCTAGGCGACGAATCCTCCCCCAAACCTATCTTCATCAGCAAAAGTCTGACTGATGAGGATCATGAATTCCTGCTACAGCTCGTTAGGGAATACATTGATGACTTTGCCTGGAGCTACGAATACATGCCATGACTGGACCCCCAAATCGTAGTTACAAGTCAATATCTTATCGAACGCTAAGCATGTCAAGCAACAGTAATGGCAGTTCTGGCCAGACATAATGAATGCCATCCAAGCCAAAGTCAACAAACTGATAACTAGTGGCTTCGTCCGCGAAGAACAACATCTAGACTGGGTAGCCAACATCATGCCCATTGTCAAAAAGAACGAAAAATTCGGATATGCATTAACTTTTGTGATCTAAATGAGGCCTACCCCAAGGACAAATTTTTTCTTCCAATCACAGACATAATGATCGACAACACTTGCGACTTCGAGCGCATATCCTTCATGGACGGATTCTCAGGCTACAATCAGATCAAGATGTCCCATGACGATCAGAAGCAAATATTGTTCTGAACGCCGATAGGAGTGTACTGCTACACAGTCATGCCTTTCAGTCTGAAGAACCCAAGTGTTACATGCGAGTGAGCTATGAGTACCATCTTTCATGACTATCTATGCAAGACGGTTGAGTGTTACATCGATGGCATCGCCGTTAAAAGTCACTACAAAGGTGATGATCTCAGGGACTTGAATACTGTGTTCGACCTCATGCGTACACCCTAGCTCAAGATGAACCCGACCCAATCCTTTATGGGACTCTCCAGTGGCAAATTCTTGGGCTTTATTATTACTTTTCAAGGTATTAAAATAGACCCCGACAAAACTAAAGCAATCCTCGAGATACACCCGTCGAGGAACCTTCGGGAGCTCTATAGACTTCAAGGGAGGTTGGCATACATCAAGAAGTTTATATCAAACATCTCTGGACATTGTCGGCCATTCATCCAACTTATAAAGGAATGTGTCTCTTTTTTATAGAATAAATAATGCCAATGCGCGTTCGACGACATCAAGAGATACCTATCAAATCCACCAGTGCTGGTATCCCCGATCTCGGGGAAGACTTTTCTGCTATATGTATGCATGATAGATCACTCATTCGGTGCTCTATTAGACTAGAATAGTGATGCAGGCTACGAGTAGGCTATCTATTATCTCAGTCGAATGATGGTTGGCGTGGAGCATAGGTACACCCCCGTCGAGAAGGAATGCCTTGCTCTAGTATTTGCTGCCCAGAAGACTTGGCATTACGTGACTGGACAAACCATCCATGTGATCTCGTAAGTCAATCCTCTCAGAATTCTCATGACCAAACCAGGGGCGCTCAGAATTCTCATAACGCCTTGGTCATTGGACTACAACTCTCCAAACAAGTAGGAGTGGAGTATCTAGAGGCCTACGACGACTACAAATTAATAGTCAGTCAGGTCTGAGGTGAGTACGAAGTCCAGCATGAAGATCTGATTCCTTACTACCAAGTTACGCTTGAAATTATCTCAACCTTCGAGGGATTCTTTATTGAGCATGTCCCTCAACTGCAAAACATCGAGGCTGACGCCCTGGCCGGCCTCGCTGCCTCCTTGGCAGTTCCAGACAACACCCATCAACTAATCACAGCGATCGATTGAGAGTTGGTCTGCCCAAAGGATAACCTCTGCCTATGTCTGAGTTATGTGGCAAAAATACACACTGACATCCGGGACTGCAGGATTTTATTCATTGACTACGCGGTCTATGAAATTTTTCCAGAGAATCCAAAGGAAGCCACATTAATCATAAGATTTTACATCTAGTTCTATAATAATACAGCTACCAAAATATTGTATCGTCGGTCCTACGACGATATTCTGTTATAATGTTTATCAAATACAGAAGCGAAGAAGGCCCTCCGCAAAGCTCACGATGGTGTCTACGACGTACACCAACCCAGGCCAAATCTATAGGACATTCTTCAAAGAATGGGTTATTACTGGCCAACGATGGTAGTAGAGGCCATTGATTATGCGAGAAAATGCCAGATGTTCCAAAACCAACCAGACTTTATCCACCAGCCCTCAGAATTCTTGTACTCGACGGTCGCATCTTTGCCGTTTGAAGCATGGGGGTGGACATTATCGGACCAATCAGTCCACCTTCATCTAAAGGGCATCTGTTTATCCTGGCTATAACAGATTACTTCTCCAAATAGGCGAAAGCTGTTCCACTCGCTGAAGTAAAAACATCGAACGTGATTAGCTTCGTCAAGTATCATATCATATACTTCTTTGGCTTGCCACAAAGGGTCATCAATGACAATGGTCTACAGTTCTTAAGTCAGGCGTCCTACCGGTTTTGTGACAAAAACTGGATTCAGAATGTAGCGTCAATCGCCTATAACCCGACAGCAAATGGTCTGGCAGAAGCCTTTAACAAGACCATCATAAAGCTACTCAAAAAGTTTGTGCCTTCTACTAAGTACGACTGTAACAAAAAGCTGGGTGAATATCTCTGGGCCTACCGCACAACGGTCCGAATAGCTACTGGAAACACGTATTTATCTCTGGTATACGAAAGTAAAGCGATCCTCCCACTCGAGATCCAAATTCCTTCACTCCGAGTAGCCCCTCTCCAACCAATTAACCGTCGACGACAATCACTGCCAATGGCTATAATAGTTAGAAGCACTCAACGGGAAACGTCTCTTTGCTTAGCAATGCATTGACCTATACTAAGCGCGTCCCTGGGGAGCCTTTAACAGACGGTTCAAGGAGAGAAATTTCTAAGTGGGAGACCTCGTCCTGACCGTGAGAAGACCGATGGTCATGACCCACAAGACGGCCGACAAATTCTAGCCTAAATGGGAGGGCTCGTTTGTCGTAGAATCAATATTCCCCAACGGCACCTATCGGCTCGCAAAACCCAATGGTGACTTGCTCATGATGCCTATCAACAATAATTTCCTAAAAAAGTACTATGTCTAAGTTAGACTTGTAACCCCCTTATCCCAGCCGGACAATCAAGATATACAGTCTTCATACTCTTGGTTCTCCATCCCCAGCAAGGGCCTACGTACGACATTTTCCTTTCTTTATAAATTCCTGTAAAAGCCATTTTTTGTATCCAGGAGTCCTGGATACGCAACAGATGATGGATCCTTAAAGTCTCCCTAGCCGAGCATTCCTTAGGTCCACTTGCACACTCCCGCAGTGACCACTCAAAAAATAATTTTGTTAGACGTTGTTTGCCATTTAAATCAAAAAAAGAACTGAAAGAATTAGATTGATTAACAAACTAATAAAAAGTACAGATAAGTCCTAGAAGATAATCTAAGTACAAATTTGTTTTGTGGGGGTGACAATGGAGGGTTAGGATATAGCAACTATCTTTACTCTATAGACGATCCGATGTAGAAGCCCTTCTCTCTTGCTCGAGTGTAAATCCGCAGATAGCCAGTCTGTTGTTCGGGTGTAGTACCCTACCTTTATAACCGTCCTGTGAACATGCTATGGGTGCCACATATACTCGTGTTTGGTGGCCGCATAGGGCTCCTTGGGCAGAATACGACCGTAACGATAGCCATATGATGCTAGCAAGCCACCATAGGAGCTTGGTTAAGATATTTGGTTGATGAGATCTCGGGGTCATTTCAATCCATTGTATGTATGACCTGGTCAACCGGACACGTAGTCAGCACTGAGTCTATGAAGATCTTGTTGGTTACAACAGAAAAGATCCTGCATACTGAGCATTTTTTTGGATGCGTAGGATCGATGCCGCATATGATCTTCCATTTGCCTATGGTCTGATAGTTATTGTGGCCGCATATGTTTGAGGCTGCATATGGGAACTGCATTGAGTCAAATCAGCAGAGAGGTAAGGCCGCAGAGAGGCAAGACCATGGAGAGGCAAGGCCGCAGAGTATTCGATGCGTGGCTCGGTGCATTCTAACAAAGTCATTAATGCCTGACGTAACTTTTCCATCGGATTATGTGTCGCCGTCTCTCTCACACTTTTCGAGGCAGTCAGGGCAATAAGTTCTTTGATTGGAACTGTGGCAGACCTTTGGGAGCCGTGTCAGAGGGCATGTATGCGACTCGGCTCTCTTTGTCTCTCCAGGCCGCATGGGGGATGACTATGTAATATATCTTTAGCATGAGGAAGTGGCATGCATCTAAGCCGCATGATTATAGATTTTTTATGGTTCTACAAGACCCCCTTCAAAGTTTTCAAAGTGACAAGTTTGAAATACTTTGAATAAGAAGCATGGTTTATCACTTTTTGGCCGCATGACTTAACGTGCCCCATACATACGTTACAACATAGGCACTTCTCACAGATTGCTAGATTTTAATGAGGGAATTTGGCTCAATCTTAGAGGAATTTTGAATCATTTGTTGACACGGAATACGAAGTGGCCCTTCATATGAGATGAGACGGCACAACGAACGAGAGTACGTCGTTATTTCTCTCTGTCATGCGGATCGAGACGAATCTAGATATGAAAATAGCCTTATTATTATCTTAAGCCACCTATTCTCCCCTATATAAAGAGGTTTGAGGAGAGAGAAAAGTTTTATTTTTTACTTTCTTACTTTCTCTTCTTTATCTTCTTCTTGCCTTTGTTGACCGCCCTGCTCGACATGGCTCTGAAGGGTTCTTCTTCTACTACTGCTGCCAAGAAAGTCTCTAGGAAGAGGAGTAAGGGTAAGAGGAAGTGTTAGGAGGACACATTCCCTAAGGATATACAACCATCAATATTAGGTAAGTTTGTTTTGGCAAAGAAAACCCTGAACACAGAGACACATGTGACGACTTATCAGGTGGATAGGGATCTCCCTCCTGAGCGTCAACAGAGGATTGCTGCACAGGATCTTTCCTTTTTTGCTAAGTCAACTGAATGCGGAAGAGATCCCTGCGAGGGACGAATATTTCTTTAAAAAATCATACTTTCTATTTGGGGATGTGCTGAAGGCCATTCATCCAGAGATAGGAAATATTAATGAGAATTGGCCATTCAACTTCTGCGAAATAGAAATATCATTTCCATCCTTTAGCGTTATCTATTTTTATTGGACTTGAAGGTAATGATGGGTCAACGACAGATGGATTGGGACCTGACACCTGGGCAGCAGGGGGCCCTCTTCGGCGGTATCCGATGGGACAAGAACAAGGGGAAAAAATTTAGCCAGAAGGAGCCATGCTCATGGTCTTTACGTGGATTAAAACCTGGCCTTGTTGGGAGTGAGTTGGGGCCGAACTTGAGTGCTAATGCAGCAAATACTTTCCTCTGTCAGGTTGCAAAGAAAAGATCTTACCCGACTTGGCAACTACAGGCTGTCAGCTGGACACATTACAATACCTCGTTCTGTTATCTAACCTTGTGGATTCTGAAGAGATATGAGCAAGATCTTAAGGCAACCAATATGTACTTTATGGTGAGGGGCACCTGCTACGGCCTGGAAATAAACTGACCTCTCTTTGTTGCTTTGATGGATTTGTATAATTGTCGCACATGGACTTTCTATACGCCTGGCGGCAGGATGGGATTAGCTCTCCACGAGATGCATTTTATCTCTAAGATTCCGTGGGGAGAGGTACCCTATGAGGAGTACTCCCTGTGCAATGCAAAGTTGGGGGAGTTGGAAGCAGAGAATCCAGAGATCCTGGTGGTGAACTAGGAGTTACTGTGTCATTATAGCGTTTGTCAGTAGATAAAGAAGCAAAAGAAGATGTCTTCTGAAGGATCCTCTCCCCAGGTCCTATCGTGGACCCGCTATCTCTTTTCGGAGAAGAAAGGGTCAACCAACATCCATGTTCTGATGCCACAGATAAAGAAGAAAATTGATGACTTGATTTAGAAGCTGAAGAAGTTAGCTGCTGAGAAAGAAGAGGCCGAGGGATCCTCAAAATTAGAGGAAAGTGAAGAGTCCCCTGATGAGCTTGTTAGCTCGGACGAGAATTTAAGCTACTTTTATGCGGACACCCACAGGCTATCCGCTGAGGCCATATTGGCGGGATATATGATACTTTGGCTGCACACTTGCGTTATTTCTGGAGGCTCCGGGTCGATAGATAGGGTCAGTAGCAAACTAATCCTCCCTGCCATAAAGTTGGCTTTTGGCCACAAGCTGGCCCTACTACCGGCTATGATTTGCAGCATACACCGTGGTCTTCGATCCTTTGCTCATAAACTAGAAGCTCATCCTGGCAAAGGGTATTTTAACAGGGTTGAACTCCCTTATCACTACCTGATGGGCGGGCTTCTCTTGCACAATGACTCCCTGATGCGTCCCGGACCTGATGACGATATGGTAGAGAATAACTCCTGGATTCGTAGGTATCGGAGTATGAAGTGGGCTTATGAATCTATCTCTGCCTGTAGGAGGGAACGGGCCTTCATGTCAGGCTGGTCTTTTTTTATGATCGAACCTGAGTTTTTCGATGAGGAAAGGAATTCGGTTCACAAGGATGCTAGGGCAGGCACTCGGACCCTATCAAAGAAGCTTTATGATGGCTCCAGGCCATTTGCCCTTCCTACCTAGTGTACTAGAATCGGGACATAGTATTCCTGGAGTCATACTTACCAAGTCGTTTTGCCCGCCAGTTCGGGTATAGTCAGTTCTTGCTGGGCAATTTGAGCGCCTCCTTGGTCATCATCAGAGTCTATTGGATGGATCATGGGCATAGAGTTACTACAATATCACCCACACTCAGGTTATATTCCAGTTATGAACAACCAATGCCGACCCAAAATCATGTACACGGCTGTGAGGTACTACTACTCGATTAAAGCTCCGCCGCCCAGCTTCCACTTGGAGAAGAGCTATATTGAAGGTACTATGCTGATGTCACCCGACGCCGAGGGTCACTGAATGCCCAAGAAAGGCAAGGGATTGCTAGACCCCTACTTGTAGAGTTGGAGACATCCACTGGGGAGAAGGTGACGACATCTCCTTCCGATGATCCTTTGCCTACTAAGTGCAAGTCGAAAGCAGGGGCTCCACATGCTTGCTACTCAAAGAAAGCGAGGACTGAAGTGGTCGCAGGGGCAGGACCTGCGACAAAGTCAAAGTCTGACGCAAGCGGAGAGGTAGGACCCCTCGCACTAATGGTTTCTGAAGCATGACTCAATTTAGATGCTATGGCGGTATCCATAAGCCCTCTTAGTTTGATTCTTCCCGGCCCTCTTTATGAATATCTTTCTTCTGGTCTGTTCGACCTTTTACAGGTGTAAGGAAAGAAGGACCGCCCTCGCTGAGCGGCTGCCTCGGTGGTCTTATACAAAGAACTAGAGGAGGAGACCTCACCAGAGTTTAATGTTGGAGCTTCGAAATGGGTACCTGAGATCTTGGACACCCACGATGTTGATATGGGTACCTCGAAACCAGTATTTGCGGCTTCAGAGGCTAAGGATGTGAGTGCCACTTTGGCGGCACAACCATATACTCCCTTGGAGCACATATTTATAGATGACATAGACGCCATAGGGAGAGCTATGATGATGCTAGGCGAGCTACAACCTACACCGTCCTCTGCTGGTATGTTATTTTACAATTTTACCCGAGATGAGATATTCTTGGTTTAGTTTCATATTCTCCAGGTGAAGTTAATCGTTGCTTATTCTGGTCACGTAGGCGCTATTGCTCCTCTACAGATAGTACATATGGCTATCGAGGAGAGGATCACGGAAGAAGGAGGAGGTAAGCTCGTAAGGAAGAGGCTTGAACCTTCCCTTGGCTCCAAGGATGGCGAAGAATATCCGACGGCACCCTCTATGGAGGCTGTGATGGAGGAGGTTCTTGTGGCTATGGGCCCTTATGGTATGGAGGCTGCTCCCCTCCCTGTGGTTGTCGAGCCTGCTGATGCCGGCACATCCTCGGACATCAACCTTACAGAGGTCGAGATTTTCCGACTATCGAGTGCCTAGATGCTTCTTTCAACTGGGAGGCATCTTGTAGAGGCTAAAGCCTCTCGAAGTTCCACAGTTGTCATCCTGTTACCAGGGCTGTCAGTTGTTGTTGTGCCTTCTCTGCGGCTAACTTTAGTCCCTACAGTCATGACTCCTTTGACTCCTTCCACTTTTAATAAATTGGAAGAAGCCTCGAAGGATACTATTCAGAGCTTCTACATGCACCTGAAGCAGGGCGTACAAACCATCCTGGGATGAGGCAAAACCTTTAGTTGGTCTAAGTACTATGCCCAAAATCAAGATAAGCTTTTGAGGACCCTTCCTTGTCATGAACAGATGGCTGACCTTTTAGGACAAAAGCTGGCGGAGGTGGAGCAGCGCCTGAATGAATTACATCAGGTGCGACAGACTGATCTGGTCACCGCAGTAGAAAAGGAGCATAAGTTTTTTTGACATCCATGGAGCAAGTTAAGACTGCTTATGCACGGAATAAGGAGGCCATGGAACAAGACCTCAAGAAGATGGCCCTCAAGCATGACGAGTTGAATGATCGGGGGGAGGTTTGTCTTGCTCGGGAGGACTTTGCAGCCCATGCCATTACTGAGATCAACGATCAAATTGTGCAACTTCAAGCCCAGCTCGTTGTCATGGAGGGTAACCTTCAGGAGGCTCATCAAAAGAAGGAAGCCATCTGTGGGAAAACTAGCAGGGTGGCCCAGTCTTTCGCTACCCTGGAGAATACATTGAAGAGGCTGGAGGACAAGCATCAGGAGTACGCTCACCTTGATGATCCTGTGGCTTTGGCTCATGAGGCCAAGTGCAGAGTCAGAATGAAGAATGATGCTTCCATTGCTCGGCCCCAAAGGCTATAGAGGAATTATGCACCAATAAAGAGTAGTAGTAGTTTGCGTTTTATTTTCCGAAACTGTCTTTTGTTCTTGTTTTGAGTTTTATTTTACGATTTGGAGATGGATAATCTCCTAAGTGTAGTTTGCTCTTTTCACCTTAGTAAAATAAAATAAAAGCTTTTTTTTTTTTTGTAATTATCTAGATTACTTGATTTGTATCCTGAGAGAGAAATGACCACTTTATGTGCTTTATGTGTTGATAAGCGTTTGAGGTGTTCACACCGCTGTGTCAGTCTCTGTCTCTGAGAGGATTAGGCCAAATCCTGACAACCATATTTGAGGATTTTGTAGGAGAGAATTATCGCGTCTTACAGAGTGGATAGTTATGACTTAGGAGGTGAGCCGTCGATCCCTCGCTTATAAGTAGCGGACGATCACGAGACTCCTTACATCTATTTATGATTTTGGTGTGATGGCTTCTAGTAATACTCCAAAGAAAACCAACACATCTCTTTCCAAGGCTCCAGTTCCCTATGATTCTTGCTCTGGCGAGTCCGAGCCGCCTTCTGTTGAGAAAATGGAAGAAACGTCTATCGCCCGGGTACAAAAATGGACATCTTCCAGGAATCCTTTGAGCCCCTTGTTAATTCGGAGGAGCAGGTTTTTGTAGACGCTTCTGGTCAATTGTTTGCGTCCTCAGACGCTTATTTCTTTTATTTTCTGGCAATGTACATCAATAATTTGGAGGACTCTGATTTCTCTTCTTCTTGATGTTTGTATTCTTTCTTTCTTTTATTTTAATAAAAGGAGAAATTACTCTCATTGCACATAGTGACATTTGGAGTGCTTGTACTAGAAGTGAGATGGTCGTAGCACGGCATTTGTAGTTAGTTTGGACATCCTACTGGAAGATTTTAGTGGACCTATTACCCTTTTGTGCACTTGGGGTACAAGTAATAGATTAGAAAAAAAACCCTATCAGAGGTAATATGGATGTGATAGATTTTGTGGATAGTACGTATATCCCGCTGGAGGATTTTGGTGGATCTATTATCCTTTTGCGCACTTGGGGTGCGAGTAATAGATTTAAAAAAAACCCTATCAAAGGTAAGATGGATGTGATAAGTTTTATGGATAGTAAGGATCCTGTTGGGGGATTTTGGTGGACCTATTACCCTTTTGCGTACTTGGAGTATGAGTAATAGATTTAAAACAAACCCTATCAGAGGTAATATGGACGTGATAGATTTTGTGGACTTAGCACCGCGGGCATACTCCAGATTGGGTACGGGTGATAAGCTGAAAGACAATTGATATCAGAGGTAATATGGACGTAATAATCGATGGTCAATGCCGGGAAGTTTGCTCAGAGGTAATATGGATATGGCAGACTCCGCCGGAGTAGTGTATTAAAGTGACGGTCCAGGGGTAATGTAGACATGAACTAGTGCCCAGGAAGATACGATGTAGTTTGGTAATAGAGGAGTACCAGTCTAATTTAAATGTAGTACTTTTTGAGGAACTTGCCGTTGATAGGCATCATGAGCAAGTCCCGTTGGATTTTGCTAGCCGGTATACGCCATTGGAAAACACAGTTTCCACAATGAATGGGCCCTCCCATTTAGGTTAGAATTTATTGGCCGTCTTGTGAGTCATAACCATCAATTATCTTACAGTTAAGATGAGGTCACCTACTTGAAATATTCTCTGTTTTACCCGTTTGTTGAAGGCTCCAGAGAT
Organism: Iris macrosiphon; assembly: GCA_036927795.1. Classification (NCBI taxonomy): domain Eukaryota; kingdom Viridiplantae; phylum Streptophyta; class Magnoliopsida; order Asparagales; family Iridaceae; genus Iris; species Iris macrosiphon. The sequence goes on from JAYESA010000004.1 coordinate 213,393,740, forward strand.
ACGCGCTTGATACAACTCTATACATTGTTGAGCTAAGAGTTATTTCTCATCGAGTGCTTTCAACTCTTGTAACCGTCGGTGGTAGTTATCGTCCGTGGCTAGTTGGTTGGAGAGAGCTACTCGTAGTAAAGAGATTTGGATCTCGAGTGAGAGTACCGCCTCACTTTCGTACACAAAAAAGAATGGCGTATTCCCTATAGTTGTCCGGACTGTTGTACGGTAGGCCCAGAGACATTCAACCAGCTTCTCGTTCTAGTTGTAATTGTTGGAAGAACGAATTTCTAGAGGAGCTTGACGATGGTTTTGTTGAACGCTTTTGCCAGACCATTTGTTGCGGGGTTGTATGCCGTAGAGGCTATATTTTGGATTTGGTTCTTGTCACAAAATTGATAGAAGATGTGACTTGCAAAGTGTGGACCATTGTGTGGTCGAATCTATGCGGCAAGCCAAAGCGATATATGACGTGATGCTTGACGAGGTTAATCATGTTTGATGTTTTGACTTCAACGAGTGAAATAACTTTCGTCCATTTGGAGAAGTAGTTGGTGATCGCCAAGATGAACCGATATCCTTTTGATGAAGGCAGACTGATGGGCCCGATGATATCCATTTCCCACGCCGCGAACGGCCAAGATGCTACAGTTGGATGTAGGAACTCAGATGGCTGGTGTATGACGTATGCATAGATTTGGCATGCTCGGTACTTCCTTGCGTAATCAACAGTATCTGCTATCATCGTCATCCAATAATAGCTCATTCTTTGAAGATGATCCTGTAGCTTTGGATCGGGTTGATGCACCCCGCAGACACCGTCGTGAGCTTCGCGGAGGGCTTGTTTTGCCTCTGCGCTTGACAAGAATCGAAGTAGAAGGCCGTCATAGGGCCGATGGTACAATATTTTGGTCTCCGTGTCATAATAGAAACGAAGGAAGTGTCTTCTGATTGAAGTAGGTTCCTTTGAATTTTTAAGAAGAATTTTATAGACTGCATAATCGATGAATAGAAGCCTCCAATCTTGAGTATTGGTGTCGACCTCCACTGCATAACAGAGGCATAAACATATGTTACTTTTGGGACATACCAGCTCTTGACCGATCACCGTGATTAGCTGATGGGTGTTGTCTGGGACTGCCAAGGAAGCAGCGAGGCCAGCTAAAGCGTCTGCCTCAATATTTTGCAACCGAGGGACATGCTCAATAAAGAATATCTCGAAGGTCGCGATATTGCTAAGTGCAGCTTGGTGGTAGGGAATCAAGTCTTCGTTTGGAACTTCATATACTCCCCAAACTTGATTGACGATTAGCTGAGAATCGTTGTAGGCCTCCAAGTACAATATTCTGACTTGCTTGATGAGCTAGAGTCCGATGATTTGGGAGTTGTACACTGCCAGATTATTGGAGCATGGCTCTGTGAGAGAGTATGTGCGATTAATGAAGTGGTCGTATGGAAAAATCAATACTATCCCGACCCCAGCGATGATATTACCTTTCAGCCCCGCACTTGAAACACCATCAAAGAACATTAGCCAAACTGGTTCGTGTGAAGTGACGTTGGCGTCTTCCACTTTGTTTGGAATATCTTCATAGAGTTTTGAGGTTTCTGACCCCAAGTAGGCTGCCAGAAAGTCGGCCAATGCTTGACCCTTGACAGCCATTTGTGGGAAGAATACCATATCATATCATATGGAAATAATAGTAATGTCCAGGTAGCCAAGCGGGAACTGAGTGCCTTAGGTTTGGTCATGAGGACCCTGAGTGGGTTGACTCACGAGATTACATGAATGGTCTTTCCAGTCACGTAGTGTCGAGTTTCTGGATGGCGAATACTAGTGCAAGGCATTCCTTCTCGACGGCGATATACCTATGCTCTGGGTCGATCATCATCCATCTGAGATAGTATATGGCTTGCACGTGGCCTGAATCACTATTCTGGGTTAACAGGATACCGAGAGAGTGATCCATTATGCGTACATAGAGCAGGAATGGCTTTTCCATAACCGGGACCACCAGCACAGGAGGGTTTGATAGGTATTCTTTGATGTTGTCGAACACTCGTTGGCACTCTCCATTCCAAACAAAGGAGACACCTTTCTTCATGAGCAGTGTGAATGGTCGGCAACATCCAGAGAGGTCGGATATGAACCTCCAGATGTATGCCAACCTCCTTTGGAGACTGCGGAGTTCTCAGAGGTTCCTTACCGGTTGCATCTCCAGGATGGCCTTGGTCTTGTCGGGGTCTATGTGAATACCCCAAAAAGTAATATCGAAACCCATGAATTTGCTGCTGGAGACTCCCAGGAAGGACTTAGTATGGTTCATCTTAAGGCGGTGTGTGTGCATTAAGTCGAACACAGTCCTGAGGTCTTGGAGGTGATCGTCTTTAGATTGACTCTTGACGACGATGTCGTCGACGTAATATTCTATCCTCTTACGCAGATATTCACAAAAAATGGTGCTCATAGCTCACTGATATATAGCACCTGCATTCTTCAGACCAAAATGCATGACTGTGTAGCAGTATACGCCTATCGGAGTATGGAATGATGTATGTTTCTTATCGTCAGGAAATATCTTGATTTGGTAGTATCCTGAGAAGCCATCCATGAAGGACATGAGCTCAAAGCCACAAGTGTTGTAGATCATTACGTCGGTGATTGGAAGAGGGAATTCATCTTTGGGACATACCGTATTTAGATCACGAAAGTCGATGCAGATTTGAATCTTCATATTCTTCTTAACGACATGTACGATGTTGGCTACCCAGTCAGGGTATTGTTTCTCGCGAATGAAGCCACTAGCTATCAATTTGTTGACTTCAGCTTCGATAGAATCTGTCATAACCCACACCTGGTATAGGGGCACGAGTACGCAGGTAGGTCCAGCCTATGTTGCAGCATCGGCGGTAAAATACTGTCTAGGTCACAAAAAATACTAACATAACTAAATACCTATCAATGATATCAATCTCCATAAGGAGGATAATATACATCTCACAATATCTCATAATGTAAACTCAATCACAACATCTATAAGAGTATAAAGGCACGATAAGAAGAATGATATAGTCAAACACCATGTCTCAAAATATAGATAAATCACAGTCTAGCTGTCCAACATAAGTCTCCACAAGTCTCAAATTAAACTTAACATAAGTCTAAACATAAACTGAAATAAACCTCAATAAGTCTTAGATGCATAATATAAATACTATCTAGATAGCTGCAGGCAGTGTCTCCTCTAAAGGAATAGTCTCCTCTAAGATCTCTGGTGTGTAGTCTGTATCTATACCCGATCCATAGTGTGTGGTACAGAACTCCTCAAGATCCTCTGAAAAAATATCCAGTCAAGATTGGAACAAAGTACAAGCACTAACAGCAGTTCCGTATATATTGACAAAAACTATAATACAGTGTAAAGAAATACAAGACAGATATAAAAAATTAGCAATAAGAAATACTGGAATAAATGGAATAAAGAAATGCTGGAATAACTGGAATAAATAGAATACTGGAATAATGAAGTACTGGAGCATATGTCATCATCAATATACATCTAGCAATAAAATAGAAATAAAGTACACGCTGGAACAATGAGCTGGTATATATATGAATGCTAGAATCATGACTAGAACATACAGAATACTATGTCAATATACTAGAGATACATGTCAAGAACATCTAACTAAGTGTGTGAAACATCAGCATATCATGTGATCGGCTTGGGACTGATCAGGCTTACTATGTATGACTAGCTATGATTCATGTAAGGTCAGGCTAACCATCTGGATAGCTATGATACAAGCAATAGTCAGGCTAGTCACACATAACAGGCTATAAGGCATGTAATGGTCAGACTGCACCGACGTGAGGTATGGGTGAGCTATGGTACATGTAAAGTTTGGGTATAATCACATAAGCTACTAATGTTTTCCCGTTTTCCCCCAGCTAGCACGATGGATTCCAAATTATGACTCCTCGTGACAGGTCTCGATAATGCCAACTCATGTGAATAACAGAGTCCGAGTCATGTAGGCTATATAACAAGAATTATAAAGATAATCAACATAATGTAAACTGTCAGAGAATGAACTCGCCTGTGGTCCTTAGCTGGCAATACCAATGTCCTGGTCCTAAAGTATCGTCCGAATGATCCAACAGTCCTATAGACATATCATATAATATAATATTGCATTAGCCATTACACTAACACACACAATAAAAACATAATAATCTCAGAGACTACGCTAGGGGGTCACGTCTGTAGTTGCTGTGCATAACAGATAGTCAATGGTACGGTCTTGCCAGTACGTCGGTGTACATATGACAGTCTGCTAACATATTACCTGGTCACAAGTCAATGTAACTACGGGGTATCCGTGGTTACATTCTAGTCGTCTAGTACCTAGACACATAGTACATAATATGAACTAACATATACATAAATATCCATTAGTTACCAATATAATAAATACATGTATATATATGTATACTTTAAATAGAATTAATACTTGTATATACAATAGGGAGATATGTATATAATATATCTATATATGTATATATATATACTAATTGAGAGTTATACTATATATATACATACCAAAATACATTTAACCTATACTAATATATGTGCCATACATATATACTAATTAGGTTCAAATACGTCATGGACGTATATATATATATATCAATATACACATAATAACCATATACGTATACCAATGATAATACATACATACTTACGCATCAAATATATATCCATATACCACATTCGCATATACTAAGCACAATACCCGTATATTAACATAGCTAGAATCATACGTGTGCATACAAACGAGGAATACACGTATGCGTGTACGTATGGATATACGTAAGAGGGGACTCGAACCTGGGTATGTGGGGTGAGTCGTGCGTCGAGGTCGTCACGGGGTGTTCGGTTGAGGGCAGTCGAGGGGTTGACAGCAGGTTCTAGCCGTCTCCGGCGTATTTGGCGTCGTGCAGGCGATCGTTTCGGTCGGTTCAGTGGGTTCTGGCCGGTCGAGCACAGGCGGGTTGGCCAGTCCTCCGGCATTCAGGCATCGTGCAGCGAGTTGATGTCGAAGTCGGACGGGTCTTCAGTCCAGCGGGTCTCCGGCGAGTTCTCCGATCGGCGAGAGGAGGGGTAAAGTTCTACGGGTTGGGGACAGCGGGTTCTGCAAGCGGGATGGAGGCGGTTTATAGCAGCGGGGTCCGGTGAGTTAGCTCGAGTACACTGGTGGAGCATTGCATAGAAGAAGACGGCGGCGAGGGGTTCGTCCTGGCGAGGTTTGAGGTCGATGGCGTGGGGGAAGGGATGATGAAGGTGGTGATGAATAGTAAGGGGTGGGGAACGGCTGTAGCTAGGTTAGTTTTAGGTTGAAAAGGAAAAGTAAGGAAAGAGGTATTATATATATATATATATATTGTAGACTTGGGTTGACCTAAAATTTGGCTTGGTCAAAGCCCTCTTGGAATTGGACTTTCTCATGGGTATTTCAATGGCTAGGATTTCAAATAAATTAAAAATGAATGGGTATGATTCCATTGGTCCAAGGTTTTAGGGCCATGGTTCAAGGAGGTCAATGTTGCATTGTACACTCCCAAAAATTATGAAAAAATATATATGAAGGGGAAATAGGGTTTATTTACATGTCGTGTCCAATAGGATGGATACCTTAATGCATTTTTGCACAAAAGTGCCCAATAATAAGAATATTACACAAGGTTAGGATTATGGTTTTTAATTGATTAAAATAAATGCAATATGTGTTCTAACATTAATTAGAAGTACAAGGGACTGAAATTAAGTAGGACACAAGTATCATGAATGAAGTAGACTTAGAATAGAATATTATCCTAATTTGGGTTACTCAAAATGGGTCGAGATTGTGTCTCCAATTTTGATTGGAACACACAAGGATACAAGGTTTGATTTATATAGAATTAAGTATAGTCAGTTGCGACGAATGATGTGCGACTAAGATGAAGCACAACAAGACATGGTTATGAGTCATGCAAAGGTCAAGGTAATAGTTTGGCATGTCTAGGACAAGGGTGTAAAATTAGTTGGAAGACAATGGCTAGTGTAGTGTTCTAATTATCGAAGCAACAATAAAGTATAACAATCAATAAAATCACAGTAATTTAAATATAATTAATTACCATGCAAATTATTTACACATTAATTACAAAAAGACAAAAATACCCCTAATCTAAAATATGGGGGTGACAAGTCTACCCTCCTTAAAAGAATTCCGTCCTCGAAATTAAAATGAACTAGCATAAGAAACAACAATCGACAAAGAATTATACCTCAAGTCTCGAAGAGACACGGATGCTGCTCGCGCATTTTGTCCTCTCTCTCCCAGGTTGACTCTCCTGGAGAGTGATGTCTCCATGCAACATGAACCAAGGAAATAGTCTGGTTCCGCAATACCTTCTCGCTATAATCCAAGATCTCAACGGGTTGTTCATGATAGCTGAGTGTCGGTCCAACCTCGATCTCTAAGTAATCTAGTACGTGACTAGGATCTGCCACATACCTTCTCAGTTGTGACACGTGGAACACGTCATGCACTCCATCTGAAACAGGCGACAAGTTAAGTCTATAGGCCACTGCACCGACCCTTGCAAGAATACTGAAGGGCCCGATGTAAAGTGGACTAAGCTTTCCGCCTCTACCAAAACGAATCGTGCCCCATGTCAGAGAAATCCGTAGGAACACCAAATCGCCAACCTAGAAAAAATAATCTTAACACGCAATCTAAAATAAAACAATCACAAACCAAATAAAACAAAACCTATACCTGAAACTCTAGGGGTCTACGGTGGCTATCGGCCGAATGCCACTGTCTGTCCTACGCCACTCGTAGTCTATCTCTGATAAGTTTTACCTTTTTTGCTGTATCCACGGCTATTTCTGGTCCTAACAAAGCTCTATCTTCAACATCATCCCAATATAATGGTGTGCGACACCTTTGTCCATATAAAGCCTCGAATGGTGACATCTCAATACTGGCCTAGTAGCTGTTGTTGTAAGCAAACTCTACTAGGTGTAGATGATCCTCCCAAGAACCTCCGAGATCCAAAATGCAAGTGCGTAGCATATCTTTAAGAGTCTGAATAGTCCTTTCAGAATGACCGTCTGTCTGGGGGTGATACGCGGTACTGAACTTGAGTTGAGTGCCCAAGCTAGCCTGCATACTCCTCCAAAAATGGGAAGTAAAATGACTATCCCGAACTGAGACAATGCTCACAGGAACTCCATATAATCTGACAATCTGCTATACATACATCTCTGCTAGCTTCTCTGTCGATGTACCCACTTTGAATGGTAGGAAATAGGCTGATTTGGTCAACCTATCCACGATGACCCAAATTGCGTCCTTTCCTCCTGGAGAACGAGGAAGTCCTGAAACAAAATCCATAGTCACGTGCTCTCACTTCCATTCTGGAATGGGTAAAGGTTGAAGCAATCCTCATGGCCTTTGTCAATCTGCTTTTACCTGCTGGCACACTAAATATCGGGATACAAAACGTGCTACCTCGCGCTTCATACCATACCACCATACATGCTCCCTCAAATCATGATACATCTTGTTGGCTCCGGGATGCATCGAGTACTGAGAGCGATGTGCCTCTTGCAAAACTTCTTCGTGCAGCTCTCCACTTGGCACACAGATCCTTGTGCCATATCGTAAAGATCCATCATCCGTAATAGTAAAATCATCTGTCAATTCTGTCTGAACTTGTGCCCTAATATTCCTTAGAGTTTTATCATCATACTAAGCAGCTCTAATTCTGTCCATCAGCTCTGATTGTATCTGCAATCCCCATATCTGAATCTCAACTCCTGGAACTAGTACTTCAATTCTCAAGCTCTCAAGATCAGCTAATAAATGTCTATCTGAAGTCAAACATGTAGCCATCAGATACCTGCTCAAGGCATCGGTGACTACGTTGGCCTTTCCTGGATGGTACTGTAATGAGATATCAAAGTCTTTCATCAATTTCAACCATCTTCTTTGTCTCATGTTCAGCTCCTTCTGTGTAAATACGTACTTTAAGCTCTTGTGGTCCGTGAAGATCTCCACACGCTCTCCGTACAGATAGTGTTTCCACAGTTTTAGGGTGAAGATAACTGCTGCTAACTCCAGATCATGAGTGGGGTAGTTCTTTTTATGAGGGCGTAATTATCTTGAAGCATAGGCAATTACTTTCCCGTGCTGCTGAAGAACGCATCCCAAACCTTTTTCTGAAGCATCACTGTAGATAATGAATCCACCTGTCCCTAATGGCAATGTCAAAACTGGTACCGTCGTCAATCTCTTCTTCAGCTCATCAAATACGGCTTGACATTCCTCTGTCCAGACAAATACCACATCTTTCTTGGTCAGCCTAGTTATTGGCTCTGCAATCTTGGAAAAATCTTGTACAAATCTTCTATAGTACCATGCTAGTCCGAGAAAACTCCTGATCTCAGCTACCGAACTGGGGGTAGCCCTTGACTCCACTGCTTCTATCTTTCTTGGGTTAACTGAAATTCCGTTACCCGTCACCATGTATCCAAGAAATTCAACCTTGTCAAGGAAGAACTCACACTTTGAAAGCTTTTCGTACAACTTCTCTCTCTTGAGAGTCTCTAAGACCATCCTCAGGTGCTCTTCATGCTCTTCTGGGGTCTTTGAATATATTAGAATGTCGTCAATAAACACCACTATGAACTTGTCAAGGTACTAGTGGAATACCTTGTTCATCAAGTTCATAAATACTGTTGGTGCATTGGTTAAACCAAACGGCATTACCGTGAATTCAAACTGGCCATATCTGGTCTGAAAGGCTGTCTTCGGTATGTCTTCCTTCTTCACCTTCACCTGGTGATAGCCTGATCTCAAGTCTATCTTCGAAAATACCTTTGTTCCGCTCAATTGATCGAAAAGATCATCTATCCTCGATAGTGGGTATTTGTTCTTGATAGTGAGGTTGTTCAGGGCTCTATAATCGATACACATGTGTACCGTACCATCCTCCTTCGGTACAAATAATATCGGTGCTCCCTATGGCGATGAACTGGATCTAATAAAACATTTGTCTTATAGCTCCTCAACTTGCTCCTTCAGTTCTACCAACTCGTTGTTGTTGACTCTATAGACATGTTGCGAAATAGGCTTCGTTCCTGGTATCAAGTCTATAGAGAATTCAACATCCCTGTCTGGCGGCAAACCTGGCAACTCCTTTGGAAATACATCCAGGAACTCCGCTATAAGTGGATATGGTAACTCCTCTTCTTCCATCCTGGCTCCGCAAACAGTGCCTCTGCTCCGCTCCTCTGCTCCTCTAGCAATCTCAAACTCTGGCTCTCCTGGTGGTCTACCTTCGTGACAATCTATAGAAGCATGGTGTCTACTCAGCCAGTCCATTCCGAGTACAATATCGTATCCCGGAAGTGGTATGACGAGTAAACTCACGCTCAATTCCCAGCCTTCCAGTGACACTCTCCGATCCTTGCAATAATCACGGACTAGGATAATGCCTCCTCTTGTAGTGATCTTGCAAGTCCTATCTAATGGTTCTATTTCTAAACGATACTTAAGGGCATAAGATACAGATACAAAACTATGGAAAGTGCCAGAATCAAATAATGCAAGTGCAGGAATAGAATCGAGTAAAACTGAACCTGAAATCATGTCTCCAGCTGGCTCGACCTCCTCAGTAGTCATGGCGTAAGCTCGTCCCTGTGGTGCTCCTCTCTGCTTCTGCTGGCGCTGAGCAAATCTTTGCTGCTATGGTGGAAGTGGAGGTCCTCTCTGCTGGCCTCCTGGTACAGTAGGTGCTCTGGCTGGTCCTCTCTGAGCTGTTGCTCCTCCCTGGCGAGTCTGAACAGCTGGACAGTCCCTCAGCTGATGTGCTGATGATCCACATGACAAGCAGGTACCCAACCTTTTCCTGCAGATGTCTCTAGTATGTCCCATCTTTTCACAATATGCGCACTGGGCAACGAGCTGATTCTGTCTCTATGGTTGTTGCTGCTGGATATGTCCTCGAACTGGTGCATGTTGCTGGTATTACTGCTGGTACGGCCTCTGGAAGTCAATGATGCTTCCCGGCCTCGGATGCTGTGTCTGATCTGCCTATGGCTGGATCTGTGCTACCCTATCCACTGCCGTCATGGCCACCTGGTGGGCGTTCTCAATGCCCAGCCTTATCACATCTACTTGACGGTGCTGCGCGTCTATCATCTCCCTGAAGAACGCAAACAACTGTCTGGTGTCTACTGGTACAGGAGGTGGTAGAGGCACCACCGCAAAGACTGGGGTAGTCCTCAGATCGACGGGTAGAGGAGGATCCTCGAGAGAAGCAGATGCTCCCTCAACCGCAGGAGTGGTGAGTGGAGCGGTAGCAGCTGCCTGAATACGAGCTGGACGAGAGGTAGCAGACCTCTGGGTAGCAACTACTAGAACGGTACGATGGGATCGTGTCTTCAGAGGCATTCTAAACACAGATCAAAAGAAGTCAATACGGTGCAAGATACGATACCATCAAAGAAGGACAGTAATATTTTAAAAGAAAATAATTTCAGAATAATTAGATTAGAATTGTTCCTAGTCGTGATTGAGTACACTCTCATCCTAGATCCTATATCCTAGAGCAGGCTCGCAGCAATACAACTAAATTGTTGTACTACCACGATATCGTACTAATTGCGAATCGAGACTTGCATGGGACCGCCACCAAAAATATGTCACGACCCGCACCCGAAAAATTGGGCATGAGTCGTGGGTACGTCCAGCCTACGTCACAGCATCGGCGGTAGAACGCTGTCGAGATCTACTATCTAGCTAACAATCTCATGCAATCAATATAGGTACCTGTCAAGATCTCAACTCTAAATGGAGGAGCAATATCATAAAAATAACACAAGTACTCAATCACGAATCTAAGCACGATAAGATAACACAGAAGTCTAACAACTACAAAGTCTAAACAACTGCTACTAAAACAACAACAACAACAACAATAATAATACAACAATATCCTGAATCAAATATAATGCAAGGTCTCAATCCAAAACCGGGGACAAATCCAGTACCAAAAGCTAATAAAAACAACAACTAAGGTCCTAGTGATCCCGGCTACCAACCCGAAAATTACTCCTAAACTAGGGGTCCTTGTCTGCACCATCGACAGGCTGAGGTCCATAAAACGTTGGACACCGATCCTCCGGATCCTCTGAAAAATATATCCAGTCAGGATTGGAGCAAGTACACCTCTAACAGCAGTTTCAGTTAAATGATAAAAACTATAAAGCAGTTGTAGCAAGTAGCAAGGTGAAGGAAATAAAGTATGAACAAAAAATATATACATATCACTGGTGCATAAAGGTAAAGATGCATGAAAATTAAAAGCAAGATAGTAGTGACTGCAGGATACAAGAAATCTAAACTAAGAGTAAGTATGTGCACAAGAACGTGTAGTGAGTCCAGCAAGAATACATGTAATAAGTCAAGTCCAGAAACTATAAGTGAGACCAGCAAAAAATGCAAGAGAGTCCAGACTAGAAAGAATGAACTCGTGTCTTTGAAATACCTGTTTCGACATGTAAACGGCTAGGGGTAAGTACAGCTCACCGCACACTGGGTGCGCGACTGCTAGCATTCCAGATTAGACACGAGGGGATGATTCCAGTGATTCCAATTGGGAATGTTTACATGTCTACTCGAGTATTTCCCTGCCCCGACTAGTGCAAGTGAATCCAAGACCCGACACGTAAATCAAGTATGAGTCCAGCCAGAAACATGAGTGATGCCTGTAGTGAGTCACGATGTGATGCCAGTAGGTGATTCCAGAATAGAGGCCAGAAACATGAAATATACGTGTCGCAAGTAAATGAATCCAGAAATACAAGTTCGTGTCATGCCAAAAAAATTAGATAATACTATACTAGAAGCTGAATCAAA